>JAWWMK010000021.1:4230259-4255139 GCA_035047105.1 Galeopsomyia nigrocyanea | reverse complement strand
TACGCAGGAAAAAGTTTCATTCAAAAATAATTATCCGGTGGCAAGTTATCAAAAAAATTGCAAAATAATTACATTTTTAGCTTGTCATTAATATCGGAAAAATGCTGAAAAAAGTAGTTCCTGCGGACTTTTTTAATGTTCACGAGTATTTTCTGTCACTATATACCTTAAATAAGAAGAGGAAACAGGTCCGGAAGCCCTAACGGCGAAAAAAAAATTCAATTCTGGTCCTCAGAAAATAGGTATTGTTTTCTGGATTTCGTCATATATGTATTGCTACCATTATCTAATATATGATTTCATTAATAAATCATTTTATATTGAAAACTATTGAACTAAAGTATCCGGAAGTACGTGCCATAAAAGGGCGCACGTGCCCTATCTTCCGACACCTCCAACAAATCATTTTCAGTTGCCAACGACAAAAAATGATTTATCAACGATTATTCATATTAAATACTATTAGCAATATTATATTCTACTTTTCAGTACCGGAAAAATATCTATTGGATATCATTCTATAATTAAAACCGAAGGTGTTGCTGACAGGGGCACGTGTCTTTTTTTACACAAAAGAGCACGTGCCTCGTTGGTTAAAAAGGCACGTGTTTTTTTTAAATCGGGTTTAATTGCAGTATTATAATAATTGTCGAATTGCAATATTTGATATGATCTATGACGTATTAGTTTGTAGTAATACTAACCCAGTGCGTAGTGAAAAGCTATTCAAAATGCAAGTATAAAAAAAAAACTAAAAAAAAAATTGACTAGACAAAATAATCGAAAAAAAATTATTCGATCAAACTTTTTTATAACTAATCTTCGGAGCTTTCAGACGCAAATACCCATGCAGAAGTAGCTTCGAACGAGCTTAAGTAACGACAATGACAAATGATTTTTCCACGTTTGTATAGCACTCCTCATGCGCCTAAACTGAAAGGCCGCGCGGCTTGGCGCAAATCACACAATAGGCTGTTCTGGTATATGCGGCACACATCAAATCATTCCGTCCGCCCATATATAATCTCAATGGGGATCTTGCGCGGATATATCCCCGACTTTTCCTTCGATATAACGAGGCCGCCCACCCACGCGACCGCGCCGCGCGCATCCCTGGCTCACCGATTTCAATTCCCGTATGATCCATCTAAAAGCCATTCTGCACCAGAAACTCTTTTGCAGTGTTATCGATCTATCAATTTCGTTGGATACGCTGTACGTCTTTGTAACTAGCATCAACAAGTCGGAATGAGGTCGACAGTTTTCCCGAGCACTCTTACAAAAATCATCGATCGATTAGTCTAATTATCAAGCGCTTTTTCTCATCAAATAAATATTACGCTGATAAATGATTGATTGACGATTAATTTGCTTGGCTGATTCCTTCCTACGTGTAATGCAATGTAATACGTGAAATGCAAGATGATTTATTTTAGAATAATAAATGGCATCTATCATAAAAATGCGAAAAATCGTTTGATAATAATAATATTGGTTTTTAAGCAGATATCAAACCTGCAGTGCACCGTTTTTTTTAAATTGAAAGAAATCTTTTTTGAAAATCTTCAATTTTTTAAATTTGCAAAATAAAGTTGTGAGGTGCATGCATGCAGGCCTGGGTGTATGTACGTATATGTGGCTATGTGTAAATGCTGTATGTGCTGGGCCTGGCGACACAAGCGCCATATATGCGTGCGAATATTGCGTGATTGCATACAAGTGCGCGATGTATGCTAATGAGTCAGTGTCTTGAGAACCGCCATTCGACGAGCATGAGTTGACCGAATCAACGTGCGAATCAATTGGCATCATTAAACTTTCAGTATCTACATCAAATTCAGTGTTCATCCTTTTATTTTCAATTCCCGTACATAAATGGAGGCTCGTGAAAAAAAAACATGAATAAGGCTATTCACTGCATGTGGGGCGCAGTCGGGCGCAGTGAGGAGAGATTGTAGAGTGTTTTATTGTGTTGTACTATTTAGTGAATAAAATGTAGCATACGGTAAGCATACTTATAAATTGGGATAATTAATTTGCCGAAAACGAAAAAAAAATTGAGTTAAAAACAAGTACGCTGCGTAAGTTAAAAAATTCGTAAAACATAATAGTACTTTTGAAAGTATCATACATATGCTTTGTAGTAGTTACCAATGCAAGACCCGACATAGCCGGAAATCGGCGGCTCGCGATAAGGCCAATAGTGCCATCGAGAGCTGGAAGCGTTGATGCGGCTGAGTCAGTCATTGTCGAAACTCATCGGAGAGCACACGCACTTTTATTGTCGGACGATTGAGTCACGTAACGAAAAACAACGAATTTATACGTTTTTGCGCTAAAATCCAAAATTTAGTTACTCTCTTCTCGCCAAACCGCAAGTATTCTTAACGTTAATGTACTAAAAGGACTTGTGTTTCTCAGCGGTTATGAATAATTAAGTTTAATTTCCAAGATTATTCCAAGTTATTTCCAAGAATCGAGTAAGTATACGTGTATTATACGAAGGTGCATTATACTAGAGTATTGCATGCGCCAGACGCTGCTGCTTATCGGTGCGAGCACGTAAATTAAACCTCATTAACGAGAGCTGAAATCTCACTTTTCAATTAGTGCTGAAAGCTCGAGAGTATATGTACGTCGCGACGAGAGATTTCGAATAAATTAAGCCTGCGCAAACGTTTGCTTCAGAAAATTTTTTACGCGAGAATCGAAGCGGTTAATATTTTCATAACACGCCTACGATCAATGTAATATTACACGTGAAATGATAAAACTTTTTCCAATTCGCGCGGTGACAAAGCAAAGTGAAACGTATATTTCGCCAAAACGAGCATGGTTTTGATCCTTATTTTGCAAAATCATGAGAATGTGGATGGGTCCTTGCCCGAGTGGAATTTGGTTTTATTATAAAGGGGCCGGAAAACGGCACCTCTGCTACTGCGCGTGTAAAATGACGTAAATTCCAAGAGTAGCTTCAATTTGCATAACTTTCCAGTTGGGTAAGTCGTGCGCATACGAGGGGCCAAGGGTGTAAAGCCTCTGCCAGAACGGTAACCGAATACAAGGAGAAGATTCATATCATGCAATGTGTTGTAATCCTAAAGTGAAATTAATTTAATTCCTCTTAAATTACGTAACTATCACAAGTACCATTTAATGGACAATTATTTATTTATCATAATTTGCCGTTAATATGATTGATATGAAGCAATGATTTTTTCAATAATTTATAATTCTTTAAATTGTAATAATTTCTTATTTAAAAAAACACGGAAGCTACAATTTGGACACATTGATTGCTGAAAAGAATTATACGATTAATTTGCAAGTAGATTTATACAACTTGCAAAGTAAACAATATTTATTGTAAAAGTCTATCTGAGTTAAATACGTTAATGGAACAAAGCTTTTGTACTTCCAATTAAGTAGGTTAAAAACGTGAGGGATGAGTGAAAAGGGGAGATAAATACAATCGCTCGTGTGTTCAATAGGTGATTTAATTAGAGTAGAACGTACATTTACAAGCAGTTTCGTTTGAATCAAAGTTAAATTGCACGTTTACTAAACTGCGACTGATATACTATTGTTAATCACTATGAAACAAATTTTTTATTTTAAATGGCACAGCTATATATACTGTATAACTAAAAAAATTTTACGTTATAAAGTAGACGCTTAAAGCAGCGCGACGTATGCTCCGTGATATACGCGGCCGTCGAGCTATGCAAGTAATCAGTGGAACAGTAGTTGCAAGCTCGGCTGAAAAAGTACAAATAAGCTCCGTTGGGTACAGCCCTTGTACACCTGACGCCACTTTTTTCCAGTACAAAGTACAGAAGGGTCGAGTGTATGTAACGTACATATAGCGCCAGAGTGCGTTCACTCTTTAAAGCTCGTCGCAACCTCTGCTTTTCAGAGAGCAGATGACGCCGTATACCGAGTACTCTATCTCTTAATACGCGTTTCATTGCTGCTAACTTCCGCTAACTGAATGTCGTACTTTGAAAAAAATATCGCATACGTATACATGCCTCTTCCTGCGCAGGAGAGCAGTTTGAAGCGAACGACCTAATTTTTTTTCGTTTTTTTTTTTTTGCTCACCCTCCGTTGAATCTCCGGATCTCCGACACTTTTTTCATACAGTCTGGTGAACGTTATGGTTTCTCGAAAAAAAAGTCTCACATGCACGCTCTTATCAACACCTATAGAATTTGATTTTTCAGTTCGTATTCTTTTAGTTTTATTTTCTTCGACCTTTTCGGAGCACTTTTTTTTCATACGTGACACAGCATAGTGTAAATAAATGACTAGCGTTATTTGAAAGATGTGCTATTTCTCAACGCTGCTTTCAGGCCGGTCACGCAGAAGAATACACAAAAATTCAGTTTATTGATCTTTAACACCTGTTATTTGCTAAGCTTGTTCGTATCAATTAGATTAAAAAAACAGCTCTACTATGGCAGAGTTCAATGAAAAACATCAATATTTATTATTAACTAGTCGTAAAATTGAAATAAATGAAATATTTTAGATACTTATTGTAAAATGGCGATTTTTTAAATTATATTTTTTAGAGTGAAAATGTTCGAACGAATTAATTGAGCATTTCTTTGCATTTTTATTGTGATTTTCAGTTGCGTCGATAACGTAGAGACCTACAATCATTAGAGCTTGCAGCTGTTTATTTGAGACATTTTCAATTCTACAACTACAATCAGAAGTCCATCAATAATTTATAAGGTATTTTTCATTTTAAAATTCCGATTGATTTGCAAAACAAGTATTTTATTAAAATCTCAATTTATATGTTGCTATTTTTTAAAAAACTTTGATCATCCGGTATGGTCTAGTGGCTAGGATACCTGGCTTTCACCCAGGAGGCTCGGGTTCGATTCCCGGTACCGGAATTTTTTTTAATTTTCCTGATTTATGTGTGTTAATTACTTGCAGTAAGCGCCCTTGCGCAACAAGCAATACGGTTGGTATTAATTACTTTTACTTGATGTCTTTCAAATACTGATGTAACAAATGATCATAAAAGAAATTTTTGTGAGCATTTTCAGGTCTTTCGATTATAATTAGTATAATTTTAGCGACGAAACATATTTATTATGCTTTCGTTGACATAATAATTCAATTTTCTTGAAAATTCTGTTGCATATTAAAAATCTAATATAGAATATTGAAGTACTCACTTGATAAAAAAAGATCTTGGAGGGCCTGGGCAGCTTGGCATAAAAGAGCCCAAGTTTCTGCTGCTGCCAATCCTGTTCCTCTTAGAGCAAGGACATCTCCTGCAACGACCCCTAAGCCGGCGCCGCCAACGGTCTTCATGGGCATTCTGAAACACAATTACGTAATACTGTGAGCTAATGACGTACTTAGAAATATGTAAATTAAATTATTATTACATGTAACTAAAAAAGCAGTTCTCATTTCAAATCGACCAATGCAAAAATGCGTAAAGATACCATTCTTATCTATTGCATGCAATAATGTTGAAAGGGTCGATTGGAGAATTAACTTATCGATCTGAAAAACCTTTTCAGATCGAAAATTTGATTCTTTAATCGCCTCTTTCGACATTTACAACCGGGTGACACTCAACTCAGCTGAGCTGAAAATTCAACACGCATGCAATCATGATATTCGAAATGCCAAATAAAATTTCAAATCGCATCTCGAAGTATGTCTATAGGAATTAATAGGCATCATTAGTCAGTTGAAAACTAACATTGAGGCAAATAGACAATAAGCCACTCCAATACTAGACAACATGCCTGCTACGAGGTATTCTCTGTGCTTATAGAGTTAATCCGTAGCGCTGCGCAGATTCGGCCTGAAGAAAGAGCAGCGACGTACGTCGGCTTTTCGTGAATAGCTTATACAGCTCTAATTAGAGGGATGGCGCACATCAGTTCGCTTTCACGCTGTGTTACTGTGCGAAACAAGAGGCATACGAGATGATACGAAACGAACGAACAATTGTGTAGCTTTGGATTTCAGGTCTTTTTTTTTTGTTCGTTGCACACATATAGGTATGGCTTACGGTAAATACATATCAGAGAGAAAACAGAGACACCGACTGCTCGGCACGGAACAATCGTCGTCGCAGACTCCGACTCTCTCTCTCTCTTTCTCTCTCTATACATATATGTGCTTTCAGCCGTAGAGTTACAATGGACGTCAAGCTCGTGTCGCGTTCAAATCCTTCCAACCGCCAGCAACGACGATTTCTGCCTGTGCCATATGTTCCAACACACAGCATCTCGGTATACCTTCTCAGTACAGCCGAGGATGTTTATTTGGGACACGTACGTGTGCTTTTCGTTAATCTTTTACTCTGCCATTTCAGCGATTACGTAACTTGATATACGAACAGCGCTTAGATATGAATTGGGATTTAATTCTTTACTAGAAAACTAAAGATTTAACTCGCCATTTGACAATTAACGTTCTGCAAGTTGAAAATATTTGCAGCGTATTTTATTCAATCACTGTCATTCGCACTTTTCGAAAATTTTGAAAGCTGTCGTTGGAAGTTTTCAAAAGTTTTAGCAGGCAAAGAAGTTGGTCTCGGAGTTTAACATCAATTATTACCGGCGCAGACAAGGCAACGTTGCGTATCGAGAAAAGATATTGAACAGTTACGTAAAAGATTGCAAGAGTTTTCGAGCGGAACGAACCGCGAAAGTTTTATTGATGGCTGCAATGTGACAATAAATAACTTGCACTCAACAGCTTTATTCGAAGCGCCAACCATATGACGGTATAGAGACTAGTAAAAGTCCGCTAGCAATACATGTGACGTGCACTTTGGGGAGAAGCTTTGCTCCGATAAGCCGGCGCGAAGTTGGTTGCCGGCGCGCTGCTCGGCGAAGAAAAGGAAAGTTTGCGCGCGCGCGCGCCGAGTAGGTTACGAGTCTCGATCCGTATTCTTTGTCGACACAGCCAGAAGTGAAGTCGAGCTCGCGCGCTGCGAGCTGATTTCTTCCAGCCGAGAGAAGACGCGCTGCAGGGCCGACAAGTTGGGACAGACTCTGAAACAACTTCGCCATATCTAGGACGAGCTCGCGTGCGAGCCTCTTTTCACAGCTACGCGACGAGCGAAAACTTCGTCAAAGTCGCGACGCGCGACTTATATTGTTCGAAATTTCGTTAATGAATCTATTATCAACTGTCGAAAGACATTTCGAACTTTGATTAGGTTTCACGCTGACACTATATCAGAAGAGAATTCTTTTGACGCCCTGCTCAATGGACATACATACAATATAATATTTATTTAAAGCCGACATAGTTTTGATGAATAAATAACATTTATATACACGCAGTATTGTTTTACAATTTAAAAGCAAACATAAAAGCAACGTCGTAACAAATATGCAATAACAAAACGAATGCTTTTAAAAAGTCATAATGAAAAACATTTATCGATAAAAATTAAAAAAAAACACATGCAAGTTATTGTTGTACTGGAAGTCCATAAAAACAATATGACGAGGAAACAATTAAGAGCGATTGGTATTTTAAGAACGAGAAAATAACGTGTTTTTCGAAAAATAAAGCGCGCTTCGGCACTCTTTTAGTAATTAATCTTGAGCGAATCTATAGCAACAAAAGCAACCTACCCTCATACGCGGCTGTTCTCACGTGCTTCCGTTCTTTGTGTCCTCGTCGTCGTCGCCGTTTTGAATCTCCGCGCATGAAAGCTCTTTCTTTTTTTTTCTCCCTAGGAACGAGCTTTCGAACGGGTGGTTAAAGTGGTACGCATGAATTTGACAGCGAGCGAGCGCGTTTTGGAAAATAAAAACGAAATGGCTTGCAAGTTCGCGAGAGAAGAGAAAAGAGCAATCGATGCACATACGACTCACACTCAGACCGCAGCGCGCTTCGTAGTTAAAGCTCAAATGGGTTTCTCTCTCTCTCTCTCTCTCTCTCTCTCTCTCTCTCTCTTTCTCTTTCGCTCGCTCGAGCTCGCTGATCAAGCAAACAATGACACATTCAGAAGTTCAAACCTGAATACACGTTACGGGCGCGAGCGAGCCGCGCATTCAATAATGCAAAAGTGGAGCAAGCTTTGCGACCCGCGACGACGAAAATCCATTTGTAATAAATGCCCGAGGTGCGAGCTGCAATTCAAATGCCGCGCTTTACGGTATTTTAAGTATTATTAATATTTCGCAAGATTGCTAGGAAAGATGTCTGAACACGTGTATCGGTTTTTCGTATCGAAACGTATATCGCGTATCAGTGCTTTATAATTTAATCAAAAGCATGTTTTTGCAACCTTAATTAAATTTCAAGCCAAACCAGGCATTATAAAATTATAAAATAGGAATGTTCCATTTTTCAAAGCATCAACTGTGGGACATTACGTATTTACAAAGTGCCATAAGCAACACTTTACACGCGAGAACGTTAAAAACCCGTTAATATCTATCAAAGACATTTATTCATCGTCGTAAAAAGAAAGTTTAAAAGGCGCAGAGAGTGAAATAGCATTCAACGCGTTCGCTCGCTTTAGTATCAGATAACTTTCTTCGTAACATCCATCTACTCTTTGATATTGAAGCTTTACAACATATATTGAGCATGCATTACGAGAAAAGCATAAACTGCTGTTATTCGAGAAAACGTATACTATATATACACGTGCTTGTGCGACCTACAGCGCGCGCCGGCGAGTTTTGCTGGATTTTCATTTTAGAATGAATTTCGCGCCGCGAGAACTCGCGCGCTACTCTGTCGCGCTGCTTGCGTAGACACCTGAGGATAAATCTCGATTCAATGTTGTAATTCTGAATACGTTTCACACGCAAAATGATAAACTTTTGAAATTTATATTTGCGAGCGAAGTTATAAAGCGATAAATGCGAATATAAAGGTGATAAAAAGTATAAAAGTTTAAACAATAAGAAAAAATTTTTTTATTCATTATTATGACCAGCAATATTCACCATGCAAAACTTGATGGAATGTCCGTAGTTCTGGGTAAATTGATATAAAGTTTGAAACATTCCGTAACTATAGCCCGGCTGACCACATTCAGTTATTTCTACTTTAACTCGATAACTAAGTTGAGTTTAAAATAAAACATAGCCAAGCTTTAATGTATATAACTTGTGATGTGATTAAATACTGACCCTCAATTAAATGTTATAATCATACGTAAAATATATTGTAACAATGGCGATTGACATTAAATTGAAAAGAAATTCTATACTTTAATTTGATTTTTCGAAACATCAAGTTAAACAAATCATGCACAAAAACATTGAGAATGATATGCATGCTCGAGGTCGTGCGACCCACCTTAAACATCTTCGATGGGAGCATCGGTACGCGGCGTTATTCGAGCCTTGATGATCTCGTGGGGGGCGACCGCGTGGAGCCGTGAGCCGGGCAGATAGTAGGCCAGACAGGAGACACCAACGAGAAATAGGAAGAACAGGAAGACCAGGTCGAACATCAGAAGTGAGTTCAAGGTCAGCAGTTGCATTGTGCAGCCTCCTTCACCATATCACACACGCTGACTTGTTAGCTCCTATCAAACGCTTTTAGTTTTTTACGAATTTTTGCACTTTTCTTTTTTTTTTCTTTTGGCCTCTCACTTTTTGGCTACCTAGGCACTAGCTCTTCTCATTCGCAAACTCGCGCGCTAGGCCATTGTCAATCGATCGTTCTCAAGTCTTCTGGGTAACATTTCAAAATCGAAGCCAGCATACACCGCACTTTTTCTTCATTTCAACTCACTGAATAATGCATTTAGGTTCATGCAAATATCGGCTATTCTCGTTTGTACTTTACTCCACTGCTGATCGGCGATTTGATCACGAGCGACTGAGCTTAAATTTCAAATAAATTTTTCAGACGTTAATATTAAATGCCCTACATTAAATATGGATAAAGTACCTGTGAGAGCCCACAAATATACCTGATCGACTTAAATGTTCAAAATACAATGTAAAAGGGCAGTAATGGCCGTAGAAGGGTACTTGTTTTGTTATTTTGGGCAAATAAAGACTGTCGATATCCGAATATTTATTTATCCATGATACTTTTACAGCAATATTTGCCGATTATCAGTTATTTCTATTTTCGATCGAATGAATATTGAAAGAAAATGCATTTTCGAAGGAAAAACTAGATATCAAAGCAAATCAGTAATAAATTTTTTTACTGTCGCCTTAGAACCATTTCAACGTAGGTCTTGAAGCTGTGAAAATATTTATCACAGGCCGCGCGTATAGTACCGATAAAAAAAGGCCGATATTTAAAAGCTCGCGCGAGTAAATAAAAAAGAGAAAAAGGTCGATGTTCCATAAATTTGCAAAGCCCAAAGAGCTTGCCACAGCATGCATCGGGTAGCGTGACGAACGCTCGCAACTTTCTTGTTGGACGCGCGGACTGTCTCGTAAAAAAGCGCTCACTCGCGAGACTACGCGTAGGTACTACTGCTACGGAAATTACGTCACGCTCGTAAATTTCCTGTGAGCCTGAGCAATCGTGCAGCTGTCGGTTCGTCGAAGGGCAATGCGCACTGAAAAAAAAAATAAATAAAAAATAAAAAAAAAATTCTGAAAAAAATGTCAAGTCCGATAATGTTGCCTACGAGCGGAATTCTTCGCACAAGTGTAAAACGCGAAACGAATTTTTTTTGTTTTTTTCTCTGGCAAACAGTTTTCAAATTCGTCCAACGAGCGGACAACATTTTTTATATTCTCTGTACATGGATTCAGTAGAATTAATGTACGTACTTTTATGCTAGGCTTTTGGATTAGATTTTGATATAAATTATTCGGACTAAAATTTCCGGAACTTTTATTAGCAGTTGATCATTTGACATCCATCAATATAGAATTTGTTTGAAAACAAAGTCATAGATCTTATAGAATACAAATAAAAATATTACTATTATATGCGATTATGATATAATGCAGCGAACCTGCATGTGTCAGATATTTCGGCACAAGTAGTTGCGCAGCTAAGAGAGCATTGCAGAGCTATATGATGTTAGTGCTAGGTCATTTGTTTCCTTCTGGAATTTCGCTTTGACCGACGGCCGCAGAATGAGGGATAGTAGATTAAAGCTCGGGAAAGTGCTTAATGCTGTCGCTCTTCGGCATCCATTAGTACCGTCGATTTTTATGCTAAGTGCCGAGCGTAATAGAACTTAATGCGATTAATGTGACACTGTCCTATCGTTTAAGGATTCCTCAAATACTTTTTCTATTTTGAGTTTTTTTGTTTTTTTATTTTAATTTTTTTTTCCTTTCTTTTGATCCAGTTATAACTTTATACAAGGTTCGAAATATATTTCTAGCCTAATAACGCTTTGATAAGCTAGGATCAGTCTTAAAAAAGAACGGTATCGACAGCGCAAGCGAAGAGCGAGAGGCTAATGTTTATACAGCAAATAAAGCTTTCGGCGGGTTAACGTCCGATACATATAGATCGATAATACTTCGAGTAGAAGAGAATTCGCGTTTCATTACATTTGGGCAAGTAAGAGGGGAAGTATAGGGGGGCTGGGTCGTGGGTTATAGAGCACAAGAGCTGCTGTAATAGCCTCAGGCGAGGATCGGATCGTTGCTTTTATCTTGCCGATTGGTAAGAGATTGGATTCTAAGACTATACGTGGCTCTCTATCAGGGGTGCGCGCGCGCTCGTATCGTGCCCCAGTATTTCCTCGTTCCGAGCGACGAAGTCCGCAAGGCGCGACAAAAGTCCAGTACCACACGTTATATTACTACTAGACTTGCGGCGAAAAAATATGGGGTCGACCTGACGATACACTCCGCTCGCGAGCGCTATATCCTCGTAACGCCTTGAATCTACGACCTTACGTCGGCACTCCAGATCCTTTGATCTTGCCACTCGCGCTAAGGCAGACTCGAGTGTTAAAAATAATGATCCGCTCGTTATAAATATAAAACACTCATCGAACAAGATGATTATATTGCTACTCTCGAGAGCATATTTGTACTCTTTTGTCAAGTTTCTACTGTAATATGCGACGCTTGGCAGTATGACAAGTGGAATAATGCAATTAAAATCAACTGATTCAAAGCATTTTATTTCACTGACGGTGACGAGCGAAAATAAAAAAGAAGAAAAAGATAGTTTAAAAGGTAATCCAAGAAGAGTTTGCATACTCAAGTTCTAAGGGAAATGGAAAAATATTAAAGATGACTTAAAGCTCTATTTGCAATAAATCTATTTATCGAGAGCTGTAGAGCTTCTTAATCTGGTGATTGTATTCCGGCCTCGACGGCAACTCCGGAAGGAAAAAAAAACCTAAATCGACTCGACTCTTCGCTGCGACGGACAAATAGCAATTTGCATCCTAAAGAGGAGAAGCCGACTATCGCGAGTTTCATTCCGCAGCCTTAATCCGAACCTCCGCTTGCATCCACCTTTTTTTTCTCCCTCTTTGTTTTCTACTGCGAATTTGCTGATGCTTAAGAGTTGAAATATAGGAAGCGTCTGGATGAAATAATGGATTCGTAAGTGGGGAGCTATCACTTGTTACGCATTTAATGTTACTAAAAAGTGAAATTCCACGTTTTTTAAATGAAAATTGCAATGAATAAGATCGAGCGGTAAAAAAAAATTGTAATACAGAAAAAAAATCATCCCGGGGACATTTGATTCAACGATAAAAAAAAGAAAAAAAACCGGTAAAGCAGCACCTAAAGCGAACGTTTTCCGTGCGCAGAATTTAAAATGTGCGCACTTCTCTACTAGCCGTAAGCCTGGGGCATAAGATAAACGACACATTGCTCGAAACATAATACAGACGCAGTTGCACTTGCGCGACTCCCTGCAGAACGACCGAGCCCCTCTCGTTCCATCACTAGCTTTATTTTTCATGGACTTGGCACATCGCTCACGTATACACTCGCGGCCCTCTTTCTCGTTCTCTCTCTCTCTCTCTCTCTCTCTCTCTCTTTCGTTGTCTTGATGCCGGACAGAAATATGATTAATATGCTTCGTTTGCGCACGAGAGACGAGTGGCTTTTAGTTACATGTGCCCTGGTTCATCTTTAACCGTATATCGAACCCACTGCTATTCTCCTGATGGCTGTTTCATGTAAGGTTACAAGTTTCCAGTAAGAGGAATTCGTCATTTTTTTTTATCTGCTTCTTTTTTTGACAGCTTTCCGTATACTCTTGCGGATAAATGTGGAGGACCTTCAAAATGAAAAATTGACGTAAAATAGGTCGACATGCGCTCGCTGTTTACCAAGTATCGAGACCACAAAGAAGATTTACCAGAAAAGGTGTTGAAAAAAAAATGTTGTTCAAGTTCTAATTCGAGCTCTTGTGTGAAAAAATTAATTGAATTCGTCAGATTAAATTTTGAGTTAAAACATCGTAATGATAATTATTCTAGTTTACCAGTTCAATTGCGGTAGAGATAAATTTTCAAGATTTATTTGCGATGATTCCATGTATTAAAAACTTTTAATCTGATAAATTTAATGATTTCACTTCGTCGCCATGACACGGTTTCGCTTACTTCTCGAGGACTTCGTTAAATTTATTCCGCATTTACGCCTTCGTACTTCAACTTCTTTCAAATAATCCAAGAAGGTATACAGTTAGTCCGAAACACGAAATTCATAAGTCGAAACAAAACTCGGAGAACCCGAAAAAAAAGAAGGAGAAAAGCCTTAAATCTGCGCTCTTGCAAAGCTGAATTAACGGCTCGAAAGGGAAAAAAGCGAGAAGTAAAGGCGTGGAAGCGAGCAACCGAGAAGCCAGTCGCTTTTCGCAGTTAGTTCTGCGTTTTCTGGGGTATGGCGACTGAAATAAAGAAAGCAAAAAGAGTGCGATAAATACTGAAAAAGAAACGTCGGGGCGTTTTTCTGCCACTCGTACGCTCAATTTACGCGTACAAACTGCGAAAACTCTCACGTAAAGTGTTAAACTGCTCGGACACTAATTTAACGTTTATTTTTATGCAAAAGTATGGCTTTCGTTATTCCGTTCTCGTATAACTCTATGGATGCGAGAAACTCCGCGGTGATTAATTTTTTTTCTTCGCCTCTAGCTGTTTCACTCGTTACAATTTTTTTTTAGCGCGACGTGTTTTCATACATGTTATTTGCTGACGCATTGTTATAAGACTTGTCCAACGGTAGAAATCATTAAAAATGAAGTGTTTCTAGAATTAAAAAGAGCTGTGGTTTTTAAAAATTTTTCTTTGAAATTAGAACTTAAATTAAATTTATGCAATTATAAGAAAAAATTGTTTTTTTTTCAAATTAAAAAAGCATTTCAATTGATAATTATAAAACTCGAGTAAATTGATAAAAATGTTCTCATTAAAATTTTTCGCGAATTTGGGATATCACGTCACGGTGGCTACACTCAGTATACACTTAATGAAGCTAAATAGCACACCTAGTTTATCCGTGAAAACAAACAAGAGAGCGAGCTTTATTTACATCATTACGCGCTATAGATATTTGTTAAAATGCACATTACAAAACACTAGTACCGCTCAAATATGGATGAAGCGATGGTACACTTTGAAAAATTTACTAGAAGAAAATATATATTAAGTTACATAAAAATGCAAACGTACTATATTGAAAGCGCATTGAATGTAACGATTTTCAAATGTTGAATTTTAGCTTAGCTCTAGAATTATTTTTGGTTTTATGTACTTCAAAGCAGGCAAAAAAGCGATTTAATTGAATGAAAAAAAAGTTGAGCGCAAAACTGTAATAACCGAATAAGAAAATATTTTAAGTCAACCGGCCAGGTGTTGAGCGGCGTTTCAGTCAGAGTGTATCGAATTCCAAGTTTAACTTTAATTAAATAGTGGCTCTGGTTAAATCAAACTTCAGTAAATTAGATCAAATTTACCTACGGCTAATTTCTCTGAACGCGTACTCGTCGAGTGTTAACACAGTAATAGTCGACGACATGTTGAGCGTGTCGAATTTTTAATTAAAATATAAGATTCATGCCGTTCTACATTGCTTCCGGGAAAATTAAAATGAGCGAAAATGCAGTTTTATTTGAAAATTGGCTCAAATTCATTTGGACGTCTGCAGCGAACGATGAGAAAAACAAATGGTAAAGTTAATAGAAGGTTCATTCGCCCAATAACAGGAGGTTTAAGTAATGAGCTTTCAAAGGGACGTTTACTGAATAGACGTCGAACACGCAACTGTTCGAGCGCTCCGCGCGATATGTCCCGAATGGATTAATTTGCAAGGCGTTTGTCGTGCGGCAACATTGGTGAAACTTGAAACTCGAGTACACGTCTGTTGGAAACTGGCTTAAACGGGACGCGTATAACGAAGTCGATAACAAAGATGCGATACCCAGACGCGAACAAGTCAACCATTCTTGTTAATTTTTTTTTATTTCAAACTAACTTTTAAAACGGTTTAATAAAGATTAAGATATGATGATGAGAAAATTATACGTAAGATTGAATACGAAATAATGAGCTTGATAAGTTTAAGGAAAGTTAAACTTCTTTCGTAATATTAGATGATTTATTTGAAATTGAGTTTCTAGGGGTGAAAAATTCTTTTTCTAAGTTTGTAGTTGTATATTAAGTTCAAATTCGTCTTGAGTAGCGTAAAGCATCAACTTTTCACAAAGTAGCCTGAGGCAGAGTGTTTGATTGCCGAATTAAATCACTCGCTATTAATTTTTTTTTCTCTTTCGCAAATCGCGGCAAATAAATCGGAAACAAGCAAGAAAGCACAAACAAGCGACTGAACAAATAAAAGTTAATCTGAATTTACATGAACTCTATTGGAATCACAGCAGAATAAATAAAGCAGCGAAGCGTTAAAACGTGCGTCAAAGATAAGAGCAAAAACCAAGGGTGGAATAAACAGAATGGGCCGCTAGGTGTACAGATGAGCACTCTGCCGAATGAGTTGCTGGCCCCTTTCCCTTTTTCTTCCTTCTATCGAGATTGTCTTCGAGTTTTACGTAAGAAAGTGTAGATATCGAGGGGAGGGTGAAATGTCCCGGGCTAATAAAATAACTGCCTTCGCTATTAGAAATTAAAAACCAGGCCAATTAGGGCAAGTTCCAGGAAACGAGAAGCTAAATTCGATAAAAGGTCTGATCGCGTTGGCGGCTAATGTTTTTTACGGTCGCCGCCGAGGCCAAGTTTTCCGTATTCAATAAAATTCCGATAAATGAGAATTACTGCCGGGCAAAAAACGTTTGAAAGTTTCTCCTTCCTATCTTCGCGCAGCTTTATTTTTTTTATCGGTGAAATCTCGTTACAAACTATATTTCGCTGAGGCCTAGTTTTTAAAGTATTTGTATTTTTTTTCTGGTACGATCGAATATTTGTTATATTAATATTACAAAAATATAGGTATAGTAAATTTATAATAAATGTGAAGGCGGCATCCATTAATATAAAGCAAAAATAAAAAAAGAAAACTCTCAAGAAAAGCGCGAAAAATTCCAGCAGGCCGACAATAATAAAATTGAATGCTCAGAAAGCGTGGGTAGGGATCAACAGGATAATTTGTATTCAGCGGAGTTCTCGGAGGCGAACGCGCGTATACTTTAAGCAGAAGCTAAAAAAACTCGGCTTATGGAGAAAAGAAAGCACGAAAAGTGTTGAAGCCTAATGCACGATATGGCTCTTTCACTGGGCAGAGTAAAGGCGCGCGCGAATAGCCGTGGCTTGATGAATTCTTTAAATTAATTACTTGTCCGGTCAGCATTCCTCAGCCACCGAGTGCAGTTTCTCGCGGGCCGTATGCTGCTCATATGTGTAACCACTAGTGTACGTAGGTACGTGTGTGTATGTGTGTTTGTGTGTGTGGATGTGTGTATAGATAACAAGTTACTCGCTCGTGGATGATTCTCTAGCGGCGCCTTGCAGCCAACCGAGTTGCCCCCCTAATTGGAAACTCTCTCTCTCTCTCTTTCTTTCTCTCTCGTTGCACGCGAGTTATGTATCAAACATTTTCAATCAAGACCAGCCGAGCGCGATGCAAAATGAAAAATTGCTGGGGCTTCTGTGGATATTATCGATAGCCCGCTTGACAGGATTATAAGCGCTTTGTTTGCCTCTGCACGGGAATGCACAGTTTTTATTTTTGTTTTCCTTTTCGAATGATTCACTTGGATAAGCTGAATGGAAAAGCTTCTAAAATTGTTTGTTTAATCGCTATAGAATTTTTTGATTTTTTATTTGCCTCTCACTGTTTTTATCAAACTTTTGCTCCTGTTGTCTTTTGGCCGTCACTTGTTACTCGAAAAATATTTCACAGGACTTCAAAACTTCAATTTAATTTTTTAATGTATTAGATATATTTATTGACAAATATATTTGTATACCATTGTGATTTTTCATTCAATATTTTCAAGGTACTACTTTATTTGAAAGAATTAATTTTAGGTATTAAAAGTAATTACCGGTGTGAAGAGGGTCCTATTCGGAAGAAACAATGGTGGGCGATTATTCGTAATTATCAGCAATTGTAAACGTGATCACTCCACATTTTATTCTTCGTTTACAAAAAAACTGAAAATAGTATGTTTCTTGAGAATGAACTGTGGAATTTCAATGGAATCTTCTTCAAATAAAAATGCCTTTCAAAATTTACGTTAATGAAAGTTTGAATGAGTTTTCATCGCTATCGAACCAATCGTTTGAACATTTCATTCATTTTCTCAAACATTCTTTCATCTAGTTTAAGCGCCTATAAATCATAGAAAATTTGAAAAGGAAACTTTTAATTGAAAGCATGATTGAGTATCCAAGTTTTCTTAAGATTTCGACATATCCGTGATTGATTGCTATGATCATGCTTATAATATCCACTACATTTTTAAACGAAAATTCGAAGTTTTTCGCAGAATTTTTCCACGCAGTTGAATTACCCCCAGTTCTGTTTTGAAAATTCTCCGAAAAATATCTGTGCATTACGACGGATAAAGAAAATTTAATGATAAAAATTCTCATCGTTCCCCCCATTTATATGACGTATAATTTTCTTTCATCGATGAGACATTTTCGACAGGCGGTAAAAGAGTACAAATCCCCTAAAATATACAGGTAATTGTGTATATCGCTGCCGGCTATATATCTTCGTAATGGATTTTCCCCGAAAAAAAAAAGATCGCTAAGATGCCCTTTCTTTTCAGCGTTGGCTTCTATCCCAAGGGGAGTAACGAATCACTGACTCACTGTGCATTAACGCTGGCTGCATCCAATCATACTACCCAACATCTACTTCGGAAGAATGCATGAAAAAACGGAGTCGTTATAAGTGAAGTGTTTTTTAAAATAATGACGTAGTATTGTAATACTCCTGCTCTCGAAAAATTAAACTTCATTAAGAAAATGAATAGACTTTTTTTATTCGAAATGAAATATAAAAATTTGATGTTTTGTCTAGTGCTTAAAATATTACACTTGGTCGAAATCTTTCAATTGATCTCCAATTACTAACTGATTTCCAAATGAAAGTACTTTTGGCAGGAGTAAAAATAATTGAATAAGTGCAGCTGAAAAGCCACATAATTGAGGCTGCGAGCCTGCACGAAAAAAAGAGAGAAAAAAAAATGAAAGCCTGGTCAATCGGTTTCCCGCGTTCATTGGAGACAAAAATGCACCGATCGCGAGTGCCGCACTTCAAACGGATCCTCGTGAAATAACAGGTCGTCGCACTATATCCATAGCACACTATATGTAGACCCAGCCATGGCAATCGAATGAGAAAGAAGAAGAAGATGAAGCGGCAATCCAGCAGCTGCTCACCTTTTCGGCAATATTATAGACTAACACTTGGTCGTCGTCGAGGTGTGTAATCGAAAAAAGACCGAGCGAGCGAGCGGCGCGCGAAACGTAGATAGAGCGAGTGAGGTTGGCGCCGGCTCGTGCACGAGCGCCGGCTGCTCGCGGACATGGCACTGCGGGCTGACGCTCTCGCGGCTACCCGCTCACTCGGGCAACCCCCTCCGCCCCCAATGAGTTTCGCGCCCCCGCGTGACGTTCTCTCTGTGTGCATGCGCGTTCGCTCGTCTGCTGCTGCTTCCTCTCTTTCTCTCTCTCTCTCTCTCTCTCTCTCTCTCTCTCTCTCTCTCTCTCTATCTCTCTCTCGCTCCTATACGCAACTGTTGCGTTCGCGTTCGTTCGTTCGTCCGTTCGTATGTTCGTTTTCAACCCCCTCGCCAAACACACATCGCTGCCAGATGTTTCCACCAAAAACCTAACTGCCATTCCGCTGTCCTAATGACGCTATCGTTATACTTTTTTTTCGTTTGTTTGTTGCTTTTGCTTTTGGCTCATAGCGATGCATTGCCCGAACGCTTCTCCCCCGCTGCGCTTTATTCATGTGACGCCTGCAATTTATTCTACTGCGGGATCCTCTTCTTTTGTTCACTCGCAGACATACATTTCGATCGGAAAACGCATTAAAGCACGAGCCATCAAGCTCTTTCTTATTGTGAGTTTCTGTTTTTTTTTTCACGAAAATTCATTTTATTTCGAGATATATTAAAAACAACTGGCTATCGACAGATGAAATTAATACGTTCGATGGTATAACTGCTGTACGTTATCAAATTTTCAATGAAATTTATTTCAACAGTCATTATGCTTCATTCATAGTTAATACTAAGCTAAATTATTAATATTATGATGTAATGCTGTACAGTAACACACAATTTAAATAATATGCTATATGTTGCTGCTGGAACGTATCGTGCTGTTAAAGCTAAAGTGAGGAATATTAGCCAGATAAAAAATGAAAAAAAAGGAAGTTTTAGCTGCGCATGAAAAAAGCCGTCGAATGCAGTCAGCCGGTGCTCTTTTATACTCGTTTATTATTATTATTTTTCGAGAACAATGCAGCTACGCGTTGAAAGAAAAAAAAATTGAACGCTGTTTTATTTTATCCACGGAAATGAAGAAAAAAAGACGAGCTTATAGAGCATAAACCAACAGAATATGCGAAGAACCACGTCTGCCTTGCGGAGCACTTATACGTGCATGTCCACTCTGACACTTCCTCGCGCTTCCTCTTTTAACGCCATAATCCGCTGTACTTCTCAGATCCGCATGGCGAGAGAGAAGTTATTTAATTCCTAATGTGTTTGCTTATCCTTCGCAAAGTGGAAACGTATATATACGTGTATGTGAGTGCCTTGTGTATGTGTGTAGTCAACCTGCGAGAATGAAATGACTCGTCACGTTTTCGTTCTCGCCGCGGCGACGATGCCTTGCCCTTTGAAAAGGAATTTCAAGTCTGCTTCTGTCAAAGGAGCAGGAATGCAACTGTGGAGAAAAAAAATATATACTGCTTGGCTAAGATTTTTTTTCATGCTTGGTTTTCTCGCATTTTGCTATTTCATTTTTTCCGAAAACTTGTTTAAAATAAATTCTTTTTACACTAAAAAGTATGTAATTTGCCTGACGTTAAAACTACAAATGAAAAATAACGACATGAATTCCGCGTACCTTGTGTTATGTTATTCTAAACTCAAGCTGTTATTTTATTTTTTGTAAACCACATTCGCCTTGTAAAAATGATTTGGCTACTTGATTCAATAAGTAACAATATCAAAAAGTACTTCGTTCCTATTTGTTGTACTGCCGAGCGTATTTTTCAGAGTGGCATATCAGCGTTCGTAGTACCCATATTATGAATTCATTTTAATCCGGATAATGCGAGTAGACAAGGTTTCGTATTATCTGAGACACAAGTGACGCAACTGCATTACAACACTGATTAAAACGCACGTGCTTGAAATTACTGAAATTTCCACGAGGGGAAAACGTAACTCGTGGGTAAAATTGATTTTTAAGAGCAGTCGCGTGCTTTGTATATTCTCTAGTGAACTTTATTTTTTTTTAATATCTCCATGCCTTGAAGGGAATTCCTAAAAAAAAAATTTTTGTTTTAACAGGATCGCATGAAATATGACGGAGCATGCTTTTATATTAAAGAGGAAAAGAACTGATTAAAAAAACAAATGAGCTAGCTGACAGCGTGTATTAAATTTCCATCAGAGGGCATAAATTCTGAATTGGATCAATCTCAGGGCGAGAGCGGCGGGCGCGACGATGAACTCAACATTCAGCCCCCTTCCCCTCCCTCCGCGAAGTCGGCTGCGCGCGAAATATATACAAAAGCCATAAAATAGGTCAGCTTAAAGCTCGCCAACTCTCTTGACGAGAGAAAGGAAAACGACGACGTCGAAGAAAAAAGCCTCAAGAGAGCCAGAGACAAAGTAAAAGTGTGCAGCAGCGTTTTTTTTTTTACGTCTCTTCTTTTCTCGCGCCATATCCTCGAGTGTGCGACTGTTCCACGTATACGCACACACACATACCTTTTCGTTTGCGCCTGCGGGTGCGAGCTATAAAAAAAAAGTGCCCGCGCGCCCTTAGGCTTGGCTTCGCCTGGCCTGGCCTGGCCTGCTGCAATGACGTCGGACGATGGACATTGTCCCTCGAGGGCCTCTTATCCATCAGGACGAGAAAAAGGCAATACTTCCTTCCGTACGTGTTCGACAGCAATTCTTTGACGAATTTTCCCCCAAGAGATTTCTGTCTGCGCGCTCGCCCGAACGGGTTGGATTCGAGGATTTTCGAGTTGATGCTCTTTGATGGTGGGAAAAAAGGACGAATGACGTCGCATTTTATTCGCGGTGGTAAACGTTTCCGCGAACCAAGATGGAAATTTGATTGACGAGTCGAACATTGAATAAAGCTTATTGCGTTTATCAGCAGTTTTCGCATTCGAGTAATGCCATTTCTGACTTTATGCGTTTCCTTTTGCGTGATTTTCTCGACGAAAGTGGAGAAGTTTTATAAAACCGGATGGAGTGTATTATAGTCACGTTTGAAAGAGATTACTTTTGCGCCCATATGATTTTAGCACCCATATTATTTTGCAATTTTTAAGGTGAAATTTCGGGGGTTCTATCTTTTAGATTCATTACTTGCATACAAATTTATTTTACTCACTCAGTCTGTCGTAGCGATATTGGTCAAAGGTCACGTACCTGAAACAGATATAGAAAATTTAATTTAATTTTACACGTGAATAAAGCGAAATCAAATTACGAGCAATCGAATGGAATTTTCGTAATTGGAATAAAAAAGTCGGAGTCGGAAAAAAAAATCAAGGACTGTAGGTTACAAGCGAAAATAGACGTTGCGCTTAACGATATGGAAAAAAACCAGTTCCTAATTAAAGCATTGTGCAAATCTAAGTACGCCTCGTTAGAATTCATGAACGCGTCAAGCTTAGCTTGCATGTACGTTTCCGCCAGCTGATAAGTGCCCTTCTTGACTTTTTTTTTCGTGTGTTTTTCGCTCTATCATAGGTTGCGTTCGAGGCAGTAGCAGTCTAGTACGCGGCCCGCTTTTCATCGTCGTTCGCGTATTCGTGGCGCGCGCCACACACGTGTACACCGATAGGGGCTCAATCCAAAGAGCGAGTGAGCTCAGATAAGCTGCCTTATAAAGGCTGAGAGCTCCAGTGCCAAGCATGTTATTGCGAATCGTTCTTTCTTTCTGCCAGCTTGTCGAGTGAACAAAAAAAAATAACACGAGATGCTTCACTACACCGTCGCAATTTTCGGCGCTCTCTGTCTCAGCTCGGCTGTCTTCACGGCTGACGCTTTCGATGTTACCGAGAAGCGCGTGGAAAGTATTGTTTTAACGGATAAGGATATTGTCTCGAAAGATCAAGTGGTTAGTTGAAATCTTTATATCTGTTCCTTATATCTTATATCAGATTTGAAAAATGATTAAAACGCTTTAAAAAAAAAATGCAATTTAGTGATCATTTTATGAAATGTCAATATTCAGTATTGCTTTTCACATTTTTTAATAAAAATTTAGTGCAATTCATTAAAAAAACTAACTATTCGATTGTAATAAATATTGTTCAATAATTAGTATTTTTAGAAAAAAACAATTGGTTTTGAAAAGATTTGATCACGTCAACGTTAACGCACACTGTACCTTTATTTAAATATTCGAAAACATCTATTTCAAAGGATATTCAACTAAGAGATAATAAAAGAGAGCTCAGATTTATCGGGGACTTGACAATTGGAGATCGTCATGCAGACGAGACAATTTTTCGCCGCACCATGGAGATATCGAATCCTACAGATCAGGTTTACAGTTCCGCAGTGATGCTGAACGTCGAGAGAGGTAAAGCGTGTTTTTCTTTTCTTTCTATAATGAACTTGTCGTGCATCGTGAGCCCTCGAAACATTAATGCACCTTCTCGGCCAGGTGTGATGTATATGTATACTTTGTTCATACATTGGTGAACGTTATATAACGCGTTTCCAGTAATCAACCCTTTGAGGCTATAGTAGCGGTAATTACGCTGCAGTATTTGCTTCCGAGAATTTCTGACTCGCGTATGCAGTGTTCAACTAATGCAAGGGGACTAACGGATATCATTTAATCGCATTACTGGATCGATTGTAAAATTCTGTTTGGTTTATAACGTTTTTGAAAATTGCCTGAAGGCTTCCTCCGTTATACCTTTCAAACTTTTGAGTAAACGCCCATTTCCTTTCAAAATATAATACGGATTTTAATAGAATTTTCATGGACAAACCTTGCGTATATTTATAAACTACTCAATTTAATTTACCTGTTGAAACTCTCTTGCATTACAAATTTAATTTAAATTCCATGCATTATAATCTCGTGCTACTCCTCGTTGAGTTTAAATTAATTATAACTTTCGTGCTGCTGCCTCGTGATTGATAATGAAAATTTCGAAAAATCGATAAATAAAAAAATGTTGTGAATTTTGCAGGAACGATCCATTACCTCAACGTGCAAAATGAAAAGAACAGCTACGCTGTAGCCTGCGATGAACCGTATAGTCTGGGAACTTCAAGGATCAGCTTTAATGTAAGAGTCCCACCTAACACAAAGTCCCATCTTCTGCTCCTCGTCGCTGCGCACTAACATTTAAGCACTCTCTGATACACTGTTTAGAAGTGATTTCCTCTCTAAATTTATATTTGTGAATTTATTACGAGTTGAAAGTTTTTATTGTGAGTTTCAGCTAATGGGTATTATTGTTGTAAACATTATATCGATGTGGAATAAATAATATTGGGATAATAATTGTTGTCACTGTCTTTTTCAATAGTAAAATTAAGTAAAACTTGACAATTTTTTTTTGATAAAAGAAACGAGAATATTTTTTCAAGAGAGCAAGAAATGAAGCCATACCATTCTGATTCATTCATTATAAAGGATAATTCTAATGGGAATAGCGAGGCTACAAGAAATATTCAAATATCGACTTTCCATTAGCATGATGTCATTGTAACCGAAGATACTTAATACGCTATTAAAATCTTTCATAGGATAGGCGTAGTACCGACTAGCTCCGTCATTAAGTAGAAAAGGGAAGTACTATCCAAAGGTATATTCAACATAGTGCACGACATCGCAAGCTGAGGGAAGCTCGGTCGCAATTACGGCTGGACTAGCCGTCGCAGTAATAAACACCCTCACATAATTTACACAGTACCAGTCGGTTCTCATTAAGTACTAATCCTGGGGTCAAAACCAACGAGGCGTCTCTCTACGAAAAGCACCAAAGCCTTTGGAAATTTCAAACCGACGTGCACAAAGGTGATAGCTATAGCCACGATTTCATTAGGCAAAGGTGCAAGTGAGTAGGCTGCAAAAAAAAAAGCGTGAATGTTTTGTGGAACTTGGCTGTTTGCGTGGGGAAAATGAAGGTTTCGCACATCCTTAAAGCCAGGATATGTAGAAAAGTTATGTGGATACGTTGCAAGTTTCCACAGAGATGTGCAAGTTTGTTCGCGAAAGTATGAAAGATACATACTCGGTAATGCTCTTCAACTGCTATATATA
>JAWWMK010000021.1:4199618-4219148 GCA_035047105.1 Galeopsomyia nigrocyanea | reverse complement strand
TTTTAGTGCATAAATAAGCCAAATGCTGCCCCAGTTACTATTTTCATTCGATTGAACCTAATACCGCTACTTTCAAAAATCCTATATAAACGATGGGTAAAAATTTCAATTATGTACATTTTTCTTAATAGAGTTTTGCATTTCTTTGTTCAAATAGAGAAAGGAAAATGTAAAAAAATTATTTCGATCAATTATCAACGTACAACGGTCAATTTCTAGTTTATTTTTGAAACCAGTGTTAATTAATAATTAAGACATTATCACATTATTTATCATATGAAAATAGCACGCCTTCATGGTAAATGTTGATATCGAAAGTTATTTTTCAGTATCAAACAATATTTTCATCCGCCAAAATACTTTTTTCTTAAAGTGGCAGTATTAGGTACACTCACTTTTTTACACCAAAAATAAGTGTCTTTCCTCAAAATGTGATAACTTGGGTTGAACATCATCAAACTGATCGCGTAAGGCATCATTTCAAAAGGTAAAAGGACAGCTTTCAAATGAAGCCGCGTACGTTAAAAAATTCTTTCGCGGTAAAAAGTTATGGCTGTTTAAAATCTTAGTAGCGGTATTAGGTTCTCGTACCTTATGTTAAATAAGAAGAGGAAACAGATCCAAAGCCCTAGCAAAGAAAAAAAATTTGGAATTCTAAGCTTCAGAAAATCGCATTTCTTTTATAGATTTCGTCATGTATTTATTATAAATGAAGTAATTACATACATACATTAAATTTGATCGGAAGTCAGAACTGACTTATGCTAAAAATCAACATTTAGGTAAAAGATCTTTCATTTTATTTTATTTTGACAACTTTAAATTATATTTTCTCCGCTGTACATCGCCAGCCTTAAGTCACAAATATTGCAACTAACAAGGGGAGACCAGAACCCTTTGGGTCATGGATTTTGTTTAAACTTGGTCAGTGGCCTTCTTTTGTATAGGAATGAAACCCTTTTGAAGAATTCTGCCCCATGGGCCTCTGTTCGGGTGTTATCGGGACTTATATCTGATGTATTGATAAATAGAGTCCCTATTTAAATCGAAATAACTCTTGAAATATTGAGTCTATTTGAATTTATCATTCAAAATACCTAATAACATTTGAAAAATCCCAAAACTGCTAGATTGTTATGGAAATCTTTATCGCGACACAACATACGAACGGATTGGAATTTTTTGACAACACCTTTTTTTAAACAAAAGGATTTGATCTCAGCTTTCTATTGATAATCCTAAAATTACGATAGACTCGATATTTTAAGAGTTATTCCGATTTATATAGGGACTCTATTTTTCAATCTATCAGATATAAGTTCCGATAACTCCTGAACAAAGGCCCATAGTGCATAATTTTTCAAGAGACTTTCATTTCTATACCAAAGAAGGCCACTGACCAAGTTTAAACGAAATCTATGATCCGGAGGGTGTGGTCTCCACTTGTAAGACACTCAAGGGTCAATTTTTCGTTAGCATGTCAAGTTATGTTCGTTATCTTAAATTACTGTGGTATAGAAGACAAATAAAGGTTGCCTTTTTCTGAATCAATGCAAAACTAGATTAACTAAATGGTACAAAATTATTATTTTTTAAATACGAATCAAAATTATATTTGGAATAGAACGACCTACGTCATAAATTGGAATAGTCTTTTAAAGAATTACTTATCGAACAATTTTATAGATTTTATTTGTAAATTAATATAATTATCATTTGAGGAGATGAGCATTGATTGAAATGAATTTCACAATTTTCTTTGAAGATTGCATCTGATAAAAATATTCTCATTGCATCTTGTAAAGTGCCGTCACAATATGTCGGCATTTCCTACGCGCGTTCATTACCACTGACCGTTTTATCCTACCGCCTTTAAGATTGAAAGTGGTCTTACTTTATGTTATAATTCTTTCTCATGATTGAATTACATGCTCGAGATACTATTTTTTTAAGTTGAAAAATGTATTATTTCAATAATGATTATAAGTTCTTTTTTAGAAAAATCGTTATATTTATAATTACTAATATGCATAACGTCAACGAACGAGATTTATTTTGTTAAATAAGTTTAGTAACGTAAGAAACTGTTGTCATTTATATATAGGAAATTGTATATAAATTCAGTAAAAAGATGTGTTGTATAGGTAGAATAATTGCAATATAATTTATGTAAAAAAATGCGCTATTCTATTAATTTTTGTGTAGAATTAAATATTTAAAAAACACTATTATTAATATTTATCTTGATTTATACTACTCATATCCGTCAACTGTGAAAGTTTAAAAGATAAGCATTTTAACTCCGAAAAGCATTGACAATAGTGTGTTGTTAACACTTTCTCTTTTTATGTTACATTTACAAACTCAGTGAGACACAACTATTATAGTGGCATGCTTTTGTCTGTCAAACATCAGAAGCCTTTGAGTCGTGCTTTATGCACAGTCTTCCAATTAGAGAAGAATATGCTGAAGGAAATGCATTCTTTTCTCAAAGTTCTCATGCGCAGTTGAAAAAAATTGAACTAATTACTTTTTTCCAACAATTTACTTTCGACCCCGCTGAGTATCTGTGTTGACAAAATTCTAATGTACGAAAGCTTTTTATACTTTCACCAATTGCTAATGATCGACTTCCTGAACGATATAAATTCATATACGAAAGAAACACCGAACCGTGTATTACAGCGGACATCATATAGAAAAGATTGGTATGCGTGCAATAGTAGTATGATATAATAAATTATAGATGTACTCGTGACAACATACAACTAGTGAAAATGAAAATTTACTTGCAAGATAATTCTCGCAAGGAAAACAAAGCAGGCGCTTAAACTCATTCAATTCATATTTGAATATGTTTACTTTTTCTTCGAAACGAGTACAAGTAAATAATGGATATACAACTTTGAAAAGTTATACATTATAGCAATATACAAGAATCAATTTATACCACGGGACGTTCTAGAGAAATGAGCCATCGTACGAGGCCACCTACATATGCGAAAAAAAATCGTATCCCACATAGCTTACCGACGATCGCGCGTGCGAGATTTCAATGCGTGGAAAACTATACGTGTAAAATCCCATAAAGCTACGCCCTATAGCGAGCGTCGCGGCTTATGTTGTAATCGCATGTCGCCCGGTGATGCTAATTATTACCGAGTAACAGCAGCGGCACGTCATTATATTTCCTCGCGCACACATAGTCTGTGCTGTGTTGGTTTTTTTCAGGCTTACGAAATGAATTCTCACACTGTCTTATCCGTTTATCTCACTCTTTATTTCGTTGATGTAAGGAAAGGAAGGGGACGCAAAACGCACGTCCGGATATATTTATATGATTACACTATAGTTTACATAATTCGTCTTATTTACAATGATACTTCGTGATCGATATCTTATACAAGAAGATTTATTCATAGTGTAAAATTAAGTGATTAGTTGTAATTCTTACCTAACGTCCCACATTTTTATAACGTTATTGGCAATAAAATACAAAAATATATCTATGAATAGCTACAAGCTTCTCAAAGACACAAAGGTTCGCATGCTTATTATTATGTTACTTCGAAATATACGTTTGACCTTTAGTCTTGAGAAACTTATATCCTATTATATAAAAGTATATTATTTCTATATAAAAATCGTAAGCTACGCACTTGAACAACAATTACTTCATACACGACAACATAATAATTTTAATAATAAATAATAATTAAAAAAAAGTATTACAATTGCTTCGTTGAGCTCTTGTTAATTAAAAAATATGATGATAAAGTATCAAACAACCTACATTTTCTTTCTCGTTTCTTTTTCTTGCTCTATATCTTCACCTAAAATCTGTACACTTCGAACTGGTCCAGATTTACGATATCTTGAATTCGGTGGCAATGCTGTCGTCATGATCAAGTTGTTGGGTACAGCAATAGGCCTCTCAGCATTTATCGCCAATTGCAACATTCTTAAAAGAAGAGCTTCCCTAATTTGAGGTGGTAAAATTTCTTCACCTTCTTCTGATAGTAATTCTGGTGTATAATATTTTTGTCTGTAGACTCGTTTTGAGTACCTCGCTTCAGGATAGTCTTCGTATCCGGCTGCTTGATAAAGAGGGTTCAGAGCTTGCGAATACATAGCTCTGCGCAGAGGTATTCGTTCTGGATAAGGAGGAAGAGGAGCGATCTGACCACCAGGTCCTAGTGGTGTTCCTGGAGGTACCGGCCCAACTGGTCCGCCTGGCCCTATCGGTCCAGCCGGTCCCACTGGCCCTCCAGGTCCTATTGGTAATCCCGGCTCAGGAGGATAAGGTGCTTCTCCTCTTTGAATTGATGCTTGGAAACCTGGTTGATAAGATGGATACGGTTGCTGATCATATAGCGCATCTTCTAAGTATGTTCTCGGGTAGTTCAATGCTTGGATACCGTATTGACTGACTAATAAACGGCGAAGCAATATTTGAAAATCACGCCGGCTCAATGGCGGTGCAATAGGATTTGGTGGCTCTGGAGGAAGTGCCAAGTTATTGCGATATGGGTAATCTGGATTAAGATTTTGATATTCTCGTTCGTCTTGTGGTAACACTGGCCTAGGTCCTGGTCCGGCTATTGGCCCAGGTAGTGGACCAGGTATTGGCACCTGTCGTAAAAGTGGCCGTCGTGGATCTGTGAGCCCTTCGGGATAAGCAAGTTGTCGTTGATAACCAAACCTTTGTCTTGGCAAATATCCTGGATTGATGGGATTCGGCGGGATTCGAGGAGATGCTTCTTCTTGTTCTAAAGCCGACGGTGGAGAATCTGTAAGATAATGTACATTGGCATCAGTTGCCCCTGAGTACAATGGTTGCTGGCCAGGGAGTAATCTGCCAAGCTCCGGTCTCAAGAGCAATCTACTCAAAGGAATCTGCCGATAAGCTGGATCTTCTTCCAAATTATTACTTGGACCTTGAACTAACAATCCTCCAGGTTGAACTTCCCGAAGATAAGCTTCTTGCTGCTGACGAACATAAAGAGGATCTACGGCTTGGCGAACAAACTCTCTAGTTTCAGCTGGAGCTTTCGTTGCCGTACGAAATAGCACTTGTTGAGCGGGGTTCCTGTCTTCTTGAGTACTTGTTTTGGATTCTTGCTGTTCGTACGCTCGAGGTTGTTCGAATGTGGCTGGACCTTTATCTTGATTTAAATAAACATTTTTTTGTCTTTCTTGACGCAACCCAGACAGTCTTTGAATAACCCTTGGTGGAGTCGTTGTCGTAAATAACGGCCGAGAAGTAGACAGAGCTCCCCCGTATACGTCAGCGTGATCGTCTTCCTGTTCGACGACTGGAGTCGCTTTAGTTGTCTCATCTTGAAGTTGTCGTCTTAGAGAATTACCGGTAGTTATTTTTGCTTCTTCCTCCTTGTCTTCGAATTCTTCTGTTATTGGACGTAAAGACTGATCAAGTGGTCGTTTTGTAAACACTACTTTTCGTAAAGCAGACGTTTTATCACCGGTATTTGTTTTTGAGCTTTGTGAATCCTCATCATTACTCTCCTCTTCCTCAAGTATTAGTGGCCGTTGTTGTCCATTTATGACGAAACGGGGTCTTCCTTTCTGACGTATAAAACTCGATCGTGTGGTACTCTCCGTAGTTGACCCGGTGGTAGAAGTTGTTGGAACCGTTGTAGTTTTTCGTGTTCTCGGTATTGGTTGCACAACAGTAGATTTCGTTGATGATTCAGTCGATGAAGCATAAACAACACTAGGTCTTCTTGTCGTAGAAGTCCGGTTATTGCGTGGTATATTCTGTGCAACAGATACTTGTTCCTGCAATGGTGATACGGTGGTTGATTTAAATCCTGTTCCATTGGATGAGGAATAGGAGACTCTCTTTATTTCACCAGTCGCGTCGACAAAACCGAATGTACCCTTGATGTTGCCTAATACGTCGCGAGTCTCGACCTATCAAATTTTATTTTTAAATGATAAATATTGATCTAAAATATCAGATGCATTTTTCAATGACTGATTTGAAGTTTATTTTATCAAGAATTTTTACAATAAAACACCACGAATATTTCTTTGACAGCGTGGAAATTACTTTGAGTTATATTTCAAGGTTTGCATTAAAAATAATAGAATTTCGCTTTATCAAGAGTTACAAATATGTAATGTTGACGCGACAGCGCACTGTATTCAACTTACTTTAAAAGATCCGTCACCGGCTTCATATCCATAAGTGTATGAACCATCATCATTGACCTTACGAATTTGTTTCAGAATTGCTACCTGGTCATGTTGGCTCTCGGAAGTTTGTTGATCTGTCTCACTTGCACGAACAGCCGTTACCAAAAAGAGGAATGTCATTAGCCACGGCGTCATCTTGAAATTATTAATGAAAAATATCGAGATTAGTCAATATTTCAGTTATTTTATATATAAAAATTATTATTTTTAACTTTTTGTCTAGATAATACCAAAAAAACTAGAGTAGGTAGTATTGCAAATGTAAAATAATTATATTCATTTTAAAATAACTTGGCATTAAATATATAAAATGTCTTTACGCTCAAAAATGAAAAACTATATATTAATTGTATTTAAGCTGATTTTTGTAGTACGATAGGATTAATATTAATTACTGTGAATGGCTTGTAATCAATATTTTTAATTGCAAGCCAATGTTTTAACGTTGAAATACTCATAAAAGTTTAATTTTCTACTTTTTAAAATATCATTTCTAGCATTATTTTCAACCTTCTATATTTTTTAAACTTCACTTTTGAATTGAACACCAACAGAAATCTTAACGCTCGTTAATTAACCATACAATAACAGTCTTTTATAGGTAACAATAGTTGTATCCATTTATTTAAATAGAATATGCACTAATGATATCGAACGTTCGTAATATATTCGTAATAAACTGCTGACACATAATACGTTGCGAGCACAAGTAGATAAACGAGCACACTGAATCACTGATAGAAGAAAAGTGAAGCGAGAACACGGTAAGAGAGCGTCGTAAGTACCTTGGGACTGGAAACCATGGTACCGCTGATGCGGTGAATGTTGACAATGATGTGAGCGGGGTGCTACACGCCGTTATATAGAGTGACACAATACTTACCCACTACCCTACCACAACGCCTCCGGCGAATGTACGCAAGCTTATTTTCTTTCGCACTTTCAACCTTGACGACTCCCCAAATCATCACCTTTTGAGAAAGGGAAATCTCACAGCCGTTGCGCTGAAAAGTATGTACCGACGTGTTTAAAACTTATGAACTTATTAGTACTGAAAAGTATTTTAATTGATTAGCGACTCCTTTTATATGTATTATCATTGGTTTTTCGATCTTTTTTTCATATACTTAGAAAGCATTAGCAATTTTCTTAGAGTAGGGTGGAGCTCTTAATTGTAGCAATAAGAATAAAATTTTCCACTTAACATCCAACTAACGTCACATTACCTTGTTCTAAATAAAAGAAATCGGGTTTATTTTATAAAAAAAAACAAGTTATTATACTTTTCCACGATTACTTGATTCTGCGTAATGTATTTGAAAACTGTTTTATTTCATTCGAAATATTTCACTTGATGAACAAGCAACTTTAAATGCATACCAGAGTAGAAAAATAATTTATACATATTCAACAAGGAATTATTGGAATATTTAACGTTTATAATTGTAAAACATCACTATAATGTATAATAAGTATGTAAGAAGTCAAAAATATTTCAAGTCGATTAATACAAATAAGATTATCCGAGTCTTTGAAAAGTGTAGTCTTGCGAAATTAAAAGACAATCCAATATTACATTATTTATGAAGCCACTTGATTATCAGGTATACCGTTGTCTAATAAATTGTTCACCGTTTGGGTTGGTCATTAAATAATTATGGTTTTAATAGAAAATAGATTTTAATAAAAAAACGATAGTCACTAATTTAGAATTTCTTTGTGAAATATTTCCATAATAAAATGTTTTTAGTTCAATTCCATTCATCTATCAATTTATTGTTCTAGTTGCTAATTTCAGTACTAGGTACTAATATTCATTGCAATGTAATAAAAATAACTTGATTTCTTTAGGTTGTTGACAGCACGTGTTTTTTTGAAGAACGCAAGAACTCAAGAGTTTTTCACACCCTAAAAAACTGAAACCGCAAGAGAATAAATGCAATAAATGCAAGCACAGTCGCATGTCGTGACTCTGGCACAAGAATTGCAAAAATTATATTTGGCAATGCGTTTCTTTTTCTGCAAAGAAAAGATAAGAAAATAGCATCTACGACGACAGAAGATACCCACACATCGGTGGAAAAAAGTAAGAGGCTTGTTTAGCGAGAGAGGGAAACGAGGCGCAAGTGAAATACACAAAATAAGCGCGTAAAGTCGCAGACACACAGAAACGCCCGCAGAGACGACTCGGAGATACGCGGGGACAAGTGAAAGCCAAACGTGGGAGTTGACGGGGGCTCTTAGGAACAGTGGTAGTAGACTGTAAAATGTGTAACAATGGTCGACTCTTTCCCATACTGTGCAGCAATAACGGCAGTGAGGCATTGTGGCACATCGCGCCGCAGCTCCGAATCTCGGTAGAGTCACTCCCACAGGACAATTATTACATCACGCAATTTCCTACGGGGATATTTCGCATCTCTGTAGAACGGCTTTGATTCCTCTCTGATAGCTGCGGCGACGGCTTTACTCGAAACACCCCACTCCCTGCATGCCCTTCCATCTTAGACTCGTTCGCGTGCTACTCCCTATTAATATGCATCGATTAAGATGGCTTATCATCCACGCTCAACGCTCTCACACACTTCGGAAATATTGTGTACCGTACAAGATTGAAACTTCCTACTGGTGAAGGTGGGGATTTACGCACGAGGAAGCAACGTTATTTGGGAAACTGTGAATGTTTGGTCACAGATGAAAGCGTTTATTTTGTTCTCCTGCTTATTGCTCTACATTCCTTTGTAATAATATGGATGTAAAGACTTGTAACACTCAAATTTTAACACGTAATAAATTACTTTGCTTGATTTATGTCTCTAAGAATAATAAATCTACTGTAAAGCTTCATATTTATAAATGACTACATTATGTTATTTTTTGAAATTAATTCATTTCAGTAAAAGTAAAGTTAATCAAAAGTCAAATAATTGAAAGTTTTTATTTATAAAAATAAATATTAAGATAATAGGTATTTATATTTAGCAAATTAATCTATGTAAAAATGATAATTATTGGATTAATTGAACTCATAAAATATACGTTTCGGGAAAAAATTCGGCACAAGTGAGTATAGTATAAATAATGATCTTTTCAACGTTATTTTCCAATACGAATATTTTCAAAAGATAATTCAGTATTTTAACTTCAAAATTATTAATGGTGAATCAAAACGACGTGTATGCGTTCTGCACACAAGTTAGATTTCAGTACTGACACGCCTTTTTCATTACCCACGAAATGACCAACATTCTTCGCATGGGAATCAGCCGATTGTTTTCTTCTTTCGGCACTCAAGGCTTACAAAAACCATTGCATCCGACAAAAGAAGGGTACCCTCACACTTGCAAACATATTGCAACATAACCAAATTAAACAGAAAATGATGTACGCAATGATTATTCGCAGTTCTATTGTTAACAGTTTCCTTTTCTTTTTTTGCGAATTGGTTTTCTAGTTTCAAGATATCAACATTTTGAATTTTCTATACATAATATTTACTTTATACGTACAAAGAGTTTTTAAAAAGTTTTTATTACTTTGAGTGCTAATTGAATTATAATAATTAGACAGTATTTCTTTGTGGAAAAATATTTCATGAGAAATCATCTGGCTGTGAAAAAATTTGCTCTTCTTAGTAAACTGATATTGCTCATCAGTGACCCAATCTTAATCGAATGTAACGGATAATGAATACCACCAATGACCACTACATAATAATATGGCATGAGGCACACGGTTGGAAAATCCCTTATGGGATCACATAATCATTGAAGTTTACCGGAAAGTCTGGACTTTAAATATCTATCACGGAAGTTGTTATTTTACGGCTAGAAGATGTCAATAATGGAAAAATATTTTGAAGTATGCTCGAGAAAGTCTTTAGAAAAAGTACTGCGGGACAAATTGACTCTTTCATTATTTTTTTTTATAAAACATAATGCCAATTTTAATAATACTTATTTATTCATATTTATATCGAACCTCGATTATCAAAAGATGTGGGATTAAAACATTTACATATTTCTATCCAACTTAAAGAGACAAAGATCTATTTATCGTGGTATGAACAAAAAAGTTGATTTGATACAGCTGAGTAAAGATCGACAAAAATTGATGAAAAATTATTGGAAAAATATAATATCCATTACAAAGTTTTATAATCATAAGCAATAGTTTACACCTTGTGAAAATAAGTGAGGAGTATGTGCTAAACGGTAAAAAAATCGATAATTACAGTAACATTTAGCGTAGAAAAAAGAGGCATGGCCGCTTGATCGACAAATACCGTTCTTCCCAATTTTCTGTCAATTCCAATAACAATGTAAATTATTCGCGTACTACTATTTATATACCATTCACACCTTTACAGTAAATTGTTACAAACAGTTTTGTAAATAAAATATTGCCTGCACGTATGAGAAATAAATGGATAAAGAATAATATATTGTATCTTACGGTACGCTTCTAGTTAAAAATTCCTTTAATATCTCCTCTATTACGCAATAATCCGAAATTTTGTCGTGGTAATATTTCTTGATCACAGAGCCATTTTTCTACCTAACATATTGTATCAATGACCGTGATCTGTGAGATTTTTTTCACATAACAATTACCGTAGCAGTTAAATTATTACTAATGATACTCTAGTACTTTGGAAACATTCTTTTATTTTACTTTCACCGTATTCCCTTGATATAATTGCTCATTCAACAAAGAAATATGGAGTGACGATAAATGCCTAAATATAACACACATATGCAATAAATTATAGAATTATTTATAATGGGCTTCAATAAAAAAAAATTCTCATCGATCTATAATACAATTTAAAAAATAACTGTGTATATACATCCTTGAATCCTCGAAATTGACATAATAATCTTATTCATTTATTTTCTAGATTTCGTTTATAAAATAATGTAAAATATTTACGTAAAAATTATTATTTTATCAAAATAATCAAAGAAGCCTTTAAAATACAACGAAAGGTTTGGCATGGTAGTAATATATATTTTAATTGCACATATTCGAAGTGTACACTAATTTTTTCACCATGCAAACTCCAGTTTTCGCATTTGAAAGTAGATTTTAATTACTGATTTTATACATAAATGATTAAGCTTACAAGTAACATCACATGATGAATAATTTATTGGATAATTGAAAAATCGAACGAACTTATATAAGTGAAGTTCGATAAAAATTATACGCGTTACTATGTTCGAAGAGATTTGCGGATCAGTGCGTTAAGTTACGCACGCTACTTATAATTAATGTGATCTCCAGGACGGTGTTATAATTGCGTAAATAGAAGATGCACAGGTGACTTTTATTTTCGAGAAAAAATGTTTGAAAAAATATCGTATTTTAGGTTTCAGTTATTTTTTTTTTGCATGCTTTTCAGTCACAAGTGATAGTCTTCATACTGGAAAACTGGCTTTGAAAATTATGATTTTCCATACAATCATTTCCGTAAATTCTGAACGACCAATTTTATATTTCAACAAATCGTTGAAAATATATTATCAAAATTTTCTGATGTTATTAAAAATTATGTTGAAATATTGAGGATCATCAGTAAAAATATCGAAAAAAAACGAAGAAGTGTGCGTGCTGAAATTATTTTTCGACTGTGGAGTTACTGAGTTTAATAAAACCATCTTCGAAGATTTCAAATAAGTGGATTTTGAGTATCAACGCGCATATACATATTAAATTACACAGAGATTGGTATTTGAAGATTTTATTGGAAACTGAAAAATAAACTTAAAACTAAAGAACATGGATCAAAAACAGAAATTTAATAATTTTAATCATAGGAAATTAAAAAATTCATTAGCATTCAAAATTTTTCTGATTCAGAACACGTTCTTGCAGAAAATGCCTTTGTGATCAACTATATCAGTAATTACTTTCTAATAAATTATATCGCAGCGTCGCTGCTTAAAAAAGCCCATACCAAGGCTGCTTTGTTCTATGTTCCAAGCTTCCGAGCTTACGTGTTTATTAGTATTGTGCTTCTTAGCGAATGGAAGTCTGTTCCCACATATTCCGGCAGAATTATCATTTCCTATTTCTGACTCAATTTTATCATGAAATTTCATGCGTCCTGCAAAGATTCTGACGTACCGACTAATCGACTCGTATACATTGTCTGTCAAATTTTTTTCGATAGTCGCTAGGTGGCAGCTCATATGCCTTGGTTTATACTAACTGTTTGAAATCATCGATAAGTCGGTACGGAAGAATACTGTACAACGCGCGGTAGTTCAAAAAAATAATTATGTGGAAAAAGATATATTTATAAGCAATAAGAGAAATGGTGAGTGTAGCATCGTAATAAAGACGGGGTCGCTCTCTACATATTTGCCTACTTATTTATCAACTTTATTATGAAGGAGGTGTTTAGCATGATTGTTTTTTATTTATTAGTAACAGGTCATTTTTAAATGAATTTTATGAAAATAAATGATAAAAATTTTAGTATAACATATTATAACGTTGAATAACATATGCATGTATTGGATAATATAGAAGGTTTCATTCGTCAAATTAGAATATAGCCAGTTTATATATTTAAAGTATAGCACCCTCCATGGTATAAATATAAATTGAATAGCGATCAGCTGAGGGCTCGGGTAGATGTTATTAAATAAGAAAAAACATGTGGTTTTTTCTGTTTAGCGACGTTTCGTTAGCGGATTTTAATAACATCTACCCGAGTCCTCAGCTGATCGCTATTCAAGTTATATTTATAGCCTGTTTAGTTTAGTTATGATTGACAAAGATATGATGGGAGATATACAAATTAAATCTTCAGCTCTAGAAAGCGTCGTTTTGAAGTAAAATATGAAGAAAATGGTTCGCAGAATATTATTTGTAATTTACAGCTACTATTCATAGTAAATTTATCAATATTGAAAAAAACGTTACGCAAGCGTAAAGAATATCTGTAGACACACGGAATGCACATCTTCTTCAATATATCGATGTCCTAAAAACAAAGACATTTTTCTTAGATCTGGAATTGTAAAAATATGTTTTCCTCGCTAAGGAACCGAACCTGTTTCCTCTTCTCATTTAAGGTATATAGCGGCGAAAACTGCTCCTGAACGTTAGGAAAGTAACCTGTAACTATATTTTTCGGCATTTTTACATTACTAAAAAAAATAAGTACTCTGTAATTTGAATAAAATCCAATGTAATTTCAAAGACAAATATTAAGTACTCTGTAATTTCCGTTATTTATTCACCGAATAATTAATTTTAAACAAAACTTTTTTCTACGAAAAAATATTTCATGTTGCTATATGATTTTTACTATGTAAGATTTATATTGTATTTGAGGGTAGAGACATGAAACTCAATAATGATTATTATAAATATAAAGGCTCAGACATGTGTTTTATTTTAAATCAATAATTAATTTGCGTACGATTATACAAGAATATATATTTTGCAAATAATACGACTATTTCGATGTTAAGTTGTAATCGCGCGCACAATAAATTAAAGCCTTTCCACATGTGTGCATCACGATGCGTACGAAAATATATCCCGAGAGCGATCATTAAGATTATGAAAATCGAACTCTTCCTTCCTTCCGCGCGCATATTAAAATCGAATGTCCGTGTGATATCCCCAGCCGGGGTATGGCGCGTGACTCGAGCTAATTTGAATTTCAGTAAAAAGGTAGCGTGAAAATCATATATAACAAGACCGGAATAATTAAAATTGCTGAAATTAAATTGAAATAAAACTCAAATGAATTTAAGTTAAAAACAAGTTATTTGCTTTGAGGTTTTCATGTATTTTACACGGAACGCTATTTCTTAATAAAATTTCTTCATTAATTGTTGTTCAAATCAACGCAAGGCATTAAGTTACGACTTGATTTGATGATTTCGAAATTAGAGTTTGATATATTATTCACATCACATTTGCATATCTGTTCAGTTTTTCTATCAATGAGCCTTTGCTGAAATGTCCGTTCTTTCTTCATTTCTTTTTTTACATTTTATTCATATTTTTTGTACATTAAAGGCATCCAAACGTAGCCCAGCAGTTTGTGTTTAATAATGTTCGATCGCTTATGATACGTCATCGTTCAGAGAATACACCTCGAATGTCTCGAACACTCGCAGAGCTCAGCCAATCAATATTAGAGTTTCAGCCAGTATTGCGAATTTATAGTGGTCATTGCATTGGTGCTGATAATTTTTTAGCACTCATATTCATAAACCCAGATTTATTAGAAGCTCTGAGATAATGTACAGTGTTATATGGCGATGGCACGTTTAAGGTAAATGGACAATCGTATTGTTCAAATATTATTTTAATATTATTAAACAATACGTAGCATAATGGCCTCTGCATACAGTATACTCGTAATAAAAATGTCATATTGTAGATTAGACCAGCTGGTCCGCCTGATGTTGCTCAAATTTATACTTTCCATTTTATGCATTTGCTATCGGTACGTGAAATTTCATCTTGCTTGATTTTTTTCAATTAAGAAAATGATGAATGATTTGCACCGTTTTTGCTTCGTTGGACTTTGTAGGGCTTTCCAGCTATTGTGGCTTTTACCAATCTCATGACAAGTGCCATGTATGTGGCAATTCTTGAATTCATCCTAGAGCAAGTTCCTGAGTTGAGAGTAAATTTGACTCGAGTGGTTCTCGATTTTGAAAGAGCTATGATTTCAGCCGTGAGATAAATACTCCCAAATGTAGAAATCTCTGGCTGTCTTTTTCATTACAGTCAGGTATGGGCATTTTTGTTTTTGAAATATCTTCTTGTTCACCGTGAATAAATTACTGTCAAAATCTAAAATAAAACGTCTTATAGTTTGAAAACAAATTCCCAAAGTTCGTGTTTATTTTTGACCATGTACGTAAGGATATTCGTTCAAATAAGAAAGATTCTTTATATTTTGTCTGTGTAGACTATCATAAAATATTGGAGAAGAAAATTGAGAATTCCAATACAATATGATCAAATGCTGGAATATGCTTCAGCTCTTCCTTATCTACCTCCTGATAAAATGAATGAAGGTCTCAATCTACTGATAGAACTGATGAATATGAATAATTTACCAAATACTCCAAGATTCCATCGTTATTTTATGAGAATGTGGATACCTCTGAGCCCTTCGATATCATTATTTCGTCGCATGACTAGAACTAATAATGTTTGTGAAAATTTTCACCTCCATGCTCAGAGATTTATAGGAATACGGCAATCGTTGTGGTTGATGCTAAGTAGGTATTATGTAACACCTAACAGCGCTACATAAGTGAACTATGTGAGAGAAATGGGCTTTTGGTCGTAACGATAATAACTATCGCTTTTCCTCGCGTGTTACTTATTTTACTTTTTATAAGTACATGAATGATGTTTGCGCGACTACGTTTTTTTAATATGCCAAATAAACAAATTGTACGCGAATAAAAAATGAGGCTTCATTATCAAGTAATACGTTTAAATATTTGAAAAGAAAAAGTGTATATTGATAAAAACGAGTTTTATTATTGTGGAATAATATATTACGCATCTATAAAGAGGAAGTATTTACAAGACTCATAAATTGACATTCGATCAAGTCAAATGCGTAGACATGCTCTATGAACTAATTGTAAGTACTTCATCTCAATAGATGTGTATATTAATTGATGCTATGATCGCGTAAAAATAGCAGAGTCTTATTCATGTACGTATTATAAGCACATATTTTTCCTGCAAATTGAAGATGAAACATTTTGTTTTACTCCAGCTAAATTGGAAAGAATGTTTAGACTTTATAGCATAAGGTTTCAAACCGTTGCTCGAAATCAAATCTTGCGCAGCCACTGACCGGCTAACTTAATAAGAGCGAATGCCGAATTGGATACATTAGAACCACGATTCAATGAGTAAGTTCATGAGCAGTGCAACTTTGATTTTCTCGGATGCCTAAGCAAGAGAATCTTTCTCTACATCATAGTCGATTACAAGTTTGCGTACGATTGTGCAGGATGTGAAGAGTTAAAGTCAGAATCATACATGTAAGATGAATTATAAAAATGTTTGCGACTTGTCGAGGGCATGCGTGGAAGATCTGAGAAAATTGAAATTACACTGTATTCATACAGTTAATTAATTTTTTTTTTTTGCGTTAACATTTTAATTTTTTGATTTGCGTTAACATTTTCTTTGTGATCGCACTGTTTTTTATCAATGGTCATATTTGTGTAATTTTTTTTACAGATTAGGTGTTCGCCAGTACCTACAGCTGATTGTAAGACAGCAGAGAAGTCAGTTTTTACCTGCTTGTACGTATTAATGAAAATAAATACAATTAGCACTTCTAATAGATATTTCTATCGAAATACGAGCCACTCAAAATTATCGAATATAAAAATTTGATTTTATAACTTAGCTCATTGTTTTTAGTTGACTTTGAAGGAGAGCCACCAATAAATGAAGAGGAAGATGATGACCTTATTCGCAGGCTGCATGAACTGGACATAGCAGCATTTATTGTGCCGGATGATAATTTAGGTAAATCACTGTTTCTATTGTTGATCTTGATTACAAATTACATTTTAATACCGTTTCAATTTAAGGCGGGGCATTTGAAAGAGGCCCTAGAGATCGCCGAGTAAGAGGAGTTGCTCTCGCACCGCTTCGCGTAAGGATGGAAGACATGAACCAACATGCTACTCCTGCCCCTCGTCGACGTCATAACAGACCACCGATAGTTTTAAACGAGCCGAGAAGGGAACGTCCAAACGATCAGGGATTCATACTTTGATATTGTTAATGTTTTTTCATTCATGATTTTTTCTTTGATTGATTTTGCTGTGTCACTTCTAGTTAGCGTATCAATATAATTTTCTTATCCTTATCGTGGTGTATGAGGTACGAATGTATGAATGTGCTTACGCGGCATCTTATATTGTACACCGGAGTGCAGGTAATCGCGGCTCACCGAAGAACCACCAGTTGTACTGAGACCGCCGAATAAACTACACCTCACCAATACGACTCCTGTGTTCACTCTCATTTCACAACTACCCACGTGTCACACCCAATACATAGCACTTATAAAAATCAAACGCGACAACAGTGTAAATTAACAAGTTCTGGAGTGATTAGCAGAAAATAAATTATTTGTTAAAAAATTTTTCATTGTGAAAGTTACCGTTCTTTATCTTAAATGCTACTGCGTGATAGTTCTTATATTGCAACAGTTTTCCGTTTGTACCTTACATAAAAACATTATTTTTAAGCGAAATCAGCCTGCTCCTGAGGTCGAAATTATCAGAGAAGTTGTCAACTTGGTGAATGAAGAAGATAGGGCCCCACAACGAGTATTAGAACAAATGATTGTTGAAAATCAAGCTCCGCAAATTCCAGCTTTAGATATTTTGAATCCAGGTGGAAATCCACCCATTCAAGCAAGAATTGATGGAATTACTGCGCCTGAACTTCCTGAGAATGAAAATATACCTCGCACTGTGAGGCGCAGATTAAATAACAAAAGACGCCGCAATGAAACAGGTAATGAATAGATTATTCGAACAAACTTCTTATAAAATTCTACAACTGATGAGATATTATTACATGATTTAGTCTGCATATTTTGCACTCCAGATATTATTCGAAATGCTTTCACAGTTCGTGAGGTCACAGAGCTAAGACGTCAAATTGAAGAAGACCGAAGTGAATTAACACGCTTTGAAATGTAGGTGGTGCTTCTTTGAGACCAAAGGGCATTTTGACGTATTCATAATGTCCATATGGGGTTGAAAAAGCAGATTTTTGGTATATCTTCAGGTTCAACTAAAAGTTGATGAAATCCTGAAGTGAGATCGAAAGTTGAAAAATATTTAGCGCCCCCTAATTGATCTAGAATGTCCGTAATGTTTGGTAAGGGATAACTATCAGAAATTGTAACATTATTTAATTTGCGAAAATCAATTACCATACGATATCTTTTATTTCCTTGAGCATCTGGTTTCTTTGGGACTATCCAAATAGGAGAATTATAAAGAGAAGAAGAAGGCTGTATAATTTCTTGATCTAATAATTCTTTAACTTGTCTCTGAGCTTCTTCTCTTAAAATAGGGGGTTGTCGGTATTGTTTTACGTTAATGGGTTGATTTTATGTTTAATAATGTTCGTATGTCCTAGCTTATCACCCGGGAGATGAAATTGATAAGGGTAGTTTTTAATGGCTCTAATTATACTTTTACGTTCTTCGGCATTGAGTTCGTTTATTTTCAAAATTTCTTGTATTCGTTCAATTCTTTTGTCATGACAATCCTTCTCTGCTTTATTCATAACCCTAATTCTGGTAACCTCTAGAGTTTCAAATTCTTCTAATCTTAATTCTGGAAGTAAAATTTCAAGTTCTTTCAAAGTAGTATTAATAATTGGAATTTTTACTTTTTGATCTTTAACTTTAACTAGATTTTCTCCAATGTATTTTTTTATTGTACTTTTGCACTCCCTACACCCTTCTCGGGCTTTTAGGGCACCTCACTCACCACCGTAGTGTGGGAAGTGTTTCTTTTCCCAACCTCAACTTGCGTTTTCCCGAGAAGCATCGGACTACCGCGTTACAAAGAAGTCATATGTTTACTTTCTACGGTATGCGTCTACTTGACGGCAACCCCCTATAAATAACCGTGCTTGTCAGTTCCTAATTACTGGACCTACAGTTTATTTACGAGTCGAATCCTAAAGACTCAGAACCGCGGTGTTGATTTTGGCACATACACTATACACTTTTTGGAAAAAAGCCATTGGTACCCGCCGGGAATCGAACCCAGGTCTCCCGCATGAGAGTCCTGCGCTCTATCCACTGAGCCACCGCGGCTCTCTCTCCAATGTATATTTCAGGAACAGTATGAATTCTTGGAAGGTAACCCTCACTAATCTCAGGATTCTGGATACCTATTTCAATAAATTGTTTATTTCTAGGAGTTATTTTAAAGATCGAGTGCCATAGCGGTACGGAACCGTGACATTATTTCCGTACTATGGATTAATGAAAATTTCGTAGGTTAAAATTATCCCCGAACGTGAAATCTGTTTTACAGCAGCTATTTTGTGCTTAGAGGACCAAATTTTCCAGCTCTTTGAAATTTTCTTTTGTGAATCATTTGAGATGGTCTAATATATTTAAACATATAATTGCTGTAATATCGTTCGATTCCTCTCCCTTTACTATTTCAAAATCACTGAACAGAATTTTTCTAGCGTTGAAATAAGCCAAATGCCGTTCAAAATACTTTTGTCTTTCGAGTGTACCCGATTTGGAGC
>JAWWMK010000021.1:4169144-4199518 GCA_035047105.1 Galeopsomyia nigrocyanea | reverse complement strand
TTTAGAAGGATTGATTTTTCAGCAGGACTAACAAGTATTTCAATTTCTTTGATTTCACGAATAAACTTAGTTACACTTGTATTATTACCATGAAATTTTGGTAGAATTTTCAAGGTGTCTACTGCTCTTAAATAAAGATTCGATACAAAAGGAACCGATTGATTTCCATGAAAAATTGGAGGTAAAGTAGTTACAATTGTATTATTAATATCTTGTGAAGGTGTTGAAGTATTTGCTTTAAAGGTCAAAACATTTTGAGGAATGCTTTGATCAGGAAGTTTATAAATAATTCCATCCATTATTTGATAGGTTCCATTAGACAATTTGTCTTCTAATTTTGAATTGCCCTCCTGACCATGCACTTCCTGTTGATTATTTTGATCATTAGAATTAACCGTTTCTTTATCGTTACTATTCACTATTTGAATTATATCTTCGGCGCGTGTGTCCACAGAGGATGCAGGTACGTTTATAATAATATTAGGATCTAACGGTTGTTGAGCCATCTTAAAATTATACCAGCAAGAAAAAGAATACAAATGAAAATTTTGTTTTACTCTCCTGAAGGATTCCTCTTGATAATGTCACAGTTTTCTTGAAGTGATGATCTGATGATGATAGACAGGGTATTGTAGTCGATGAATCGTTGGATAAAATATAGCCTTTGGTGCCACTTGATTGCCACTGTTTAGATGTACAGTTGTTTCGATGTGTGTAGTTTGTCTGAGGACGTTGTTTGGTTGTGGACTCAGCGGCAACTCGATGTCCGGTATTCACCTTCACTTTCCGAGGGAAACCACAACCTCAAAAACCTCGGAAAAAACACCGTCCTTGATGTTAATCTTTCTGATGTTTTCTTCAAAAGTTCTTGATTTTCAATTCTTCCAAGAAATCTTCAATTTTCTTCTTTTCAGAGTCGGTATCCCACCGCTGTCACCAATTGTTACGAGCCGAGCGGGTATTTTAGAAAGGCAACGCGAGATTCTATCCCGAAAAACACTAGAGTGTTTCTCTGAAATTTTTAGCGAAAAAGGAACTAGAAATAAATTTTTTTATTATTTCGGAGTAATAAGACTTTTATTTTTATTGACAAAAATCTGAGCGATTGATATGATAGTAGTCAATCAGTGAAATTAAACAGAGATACTGAGCTCCAGCTTGGAGCTACGTTCCTTTTATAGGAATGAGATGATGTTGACTGGAAGGGGTTTTGAAGTGGCCCAGATTCCCTCCAAAGGAGATTAGACCAATGAGGAACCAGAAATCCCCTTCTTATTGTGAGTCTTCCAATGAGGTGGGAATCCCTTCCTTCGATTTGATTTCATCATTTAGTGTGGAAATTCCCAAAAGCAATCAGTTGTAAAACGCAGTGGCATTAGATCCTTTGATTTCATCATTTGGCGTGAATCATGTGGTGGCCTTGATGTTATTTTCATTCTTCCTCTTCTGTCATTATGGCTCTGAATCATCCCTACACAGCGTGAAAATTTCCAGACACGATCGTAGTGTCCTTGATTTTATTTTTGAGTCTTTTATTTTGGCGACGTAAAACAAAAAAAATGCAACTTATCTCCTTGCTGGTATACGCATATAATAATTAGGTACATTTACTTTTAATTTCAAATGAGTTTATCAATGACTAAAATTCATAATAATTTTAATAGAGATTTTTGTATATCGTTTTTAGTGTGTGTGAACCCTTAGTCTCTAGAACAGGCGATAGCCGTCACAATACAGATATATTTGACAACGTCGAACGCAGTGATAAGCGCGAAAATACAAATATTTGGGCGATTACTTTTATGATCGTTACAACTATTAAAAAATGTGTCTTGCCGTCTTAAAAGCCGGGGAATCAACATTTGAAATACGAAGTTTTTTTGTCTATTTTAATAGAAAAAGGTAACTAAAACAGTTCCTTCGAATTTTTATAATGTTCACGAGATTTTATGTCACTATATACTTCAAATAAAAAAAATAGGCCCACATGCCCTAGGAAGGAGTAAATTTTTGCGATTCTAAACTTCAGAAAAGTACAAATTTGTATAAAAAGATTTCGCCATATATTTTTTGAACAATGCTACATAATTATTCTTAACAATAACAATATTTTCTATAAGACATTATTAAATAGAAAAAAAACTATTGGTTGCCAAACTAATTGCTGATAAATGAATTTGCCCTGAATCTACTGTAACGAAATTCATCAAAAATGATAAGATGGTAAAAGTAGGCTTCTGAAAAATTTAAACGCAATAAAATGCAAGATTTAAAGCAAAAATTGACTACTACTATTACAATGAAAAAACTAGCAACTAGTCAAAATATAATTAGCAAACGACTGGGCACTATTTGAAGCTGCATTCATGTTGTTGTTAAAACTGGTAACCAAGGACTCAGTATTCCCTACGGCGTTTGAATGTGCATTGGAATTCGATACTTTATATCCTACAGAGCCTAAATCAGCGACAGACTGCGTGCCAGATACAGATGTGAGCATATTGTGGTGGATGCGCGCTAGCAATAGAGGTCACTGTTTCCTTTACGGTACTTGTGTGTGCATTTGATTCCGATACTTTGGCTGTAGAGCCTGAATTGAATACAGACTGAGTGCCAGTTAGACCGACGTTGATATTATTGCTGAAACTGCCAGCAGAAGACACACTTGTATCTATAGCATATGAATGCGCATTTGAATCGATAATTTCGAATCCGGTAGATCCAGAATCAGCGGCCGACTGCGTGGTTATTATCGAGGCATTGGTATTGTGGTTGAAGCTGGTAGTCGAGGTCTCACTTGTATCTTTAGCGCTTGAATGTGCATTGGAATTAGAAATCTCGAATCCGACAGAGCCAGATTGAGCAACTGACTGTGCACCAGTTTCAGCTGCGTTAATATTGTTTTTGAAGCTGGTTGCCGAATGCTTAATTTCTTCGACGATGTTGGACTGTGCGTTGGAATTGGAAATTTCGAATCCTGCAGAGGCAGAATTATCTACTGACTGCGTGCCAGTTACAGCGGTATTGGAATTGTGGCTGATGCTGGTAGCCGTAGTCTCACTTTTATCTATAGCGCTTGAATAAGTTAGCTGTTATGACGAGAGATTTGTTTTGGTTTCGGATGAATGACTATAAGATACGCTTATTTTTTCGACTGAGTAAGAAAATTTCGAAGTTTCTCTTTTGGTTTGAATTGATTTGTTTATTAGGTGTGAAATGCACTTGATCACTTGATCTCGGGTTATCTTTTATTGATCGATATGGTCGATGCGATAGTACGTGATTGTGAATTTGAAAGCCTCGAAGATGAATTTGAGAAAAGTGTACATTGAGCTGCAGTTATTGTTTCCAATAACTGTTTTTATTAATTGCGCTATTCGATGTAATAGTGAAGATAACAAATAGCTGTTTATCAAATTTGAAAACTTGTCTCTAATTGCTTTTAATGATTTTTAATGTATTTTTATTTATTTTGACAAGTAACAGAAATGATATGAAAATAATGTTAATCCCGCATTTTCTTTGGTCAAATGCGGAAAAATAGATGTACTTTATTTACATCACATTTATTTGAATGTCCAATTAGATTTATGTATGTCCCATACTTGAAAATGCTAACTTGCGTTACATTCATCAACATATACAAAAAAAATGGTGTGATTTCAATATTAAACTTATAAAGATTAATGTTCAGATTTTACAAGTTATAAATGCCTCGTAAAATTCGGGTCTTTGGTGTTGTACGAGTTATATGTGATTCAGGTATAGTTAATACTTGAACATTTTACAAGTTATATATACGGTTATAATTGTGAGATGAAGAATCACTTAAATAAAATAACACGACAATATTTTACTTGAAAAAATTGTTTATCTATGTATATAGATGATCATTTTATTACCTGCAATTTTCAAAACATAAAGATGATCGGCTTCTTTGATGTGTCATTCTGGTCGTCTTCTCTGGTAGTTCATTATACCAATTAAAATATTTCGCTAAATTTTAGTAAGAATGTTTCTTGTTACAATCAAATAAAAAAACATAACCAGACGAATAAAATATCGTCAATTTTGTTTGAAAATATTTAAAAACAACGAATCTACAGTCCCTGAAAGTTTAGTCTGTAATTATGTAAAATTGAATTTGAGGAAACGGTAGCGGCTTTAATGATTTCATTCGAGCTTGCATATGATTCCGTAAATTCAATTCTCCTCCGATGTTCATTAGGAATTTACTTTATTTTGTTTTTTGTTGTACACTATTCTTCTATATTGACTTATCAATGATCTCTAATGATCTGTTATACGATTTCCTACTTCCAGTTTCCTCTACAGCGAGGAAGATAAAACGAGTTTCCGAATTATCGACTGTCCGTATTTAAGAGACATATTATAGACAATTCAGATAATAGACAAAGGTTAAAAAAATGTTTTGTTACGTATTTGAATTATAATAAATAAGGACTGTTTTCTATAAAAGAACTTTAATGACAAACTGATAAAAAGTACATACAACTGGAAAAGCGTGTTAGTATAACGGTTAGTTATGGATTGGTTAGGTTGGAAAAATGGAAATTGCTTTTATAATCAGAAACAATGGAATGTGTGTTAGAAGCTCCTGAAAACAATTTAGTACGAGGTTCGAAACAACATCATTTATCAAGTGAAAAATAATTCAAATAAACGATTACTTCTTATAGGCTGGAACTTTAAGGGCGTAAAAGATACTACGCCGTTAAGTACTTCAAGATTTTTATACCTTGTGCGTGCATCTGGTTGTATAGGTCAGGCGTACATTTTGTATGCAGAGGCGAAAATAGTACAAACTTAATTGTTGTAGTAATGAACACAGTTTGAAAGGTAATATACATCTAAGATCAAGCAAGTTTCATAGAACAAACAAATTTTGCCTTCAAAGCATTTGTAAAACAGCTCTAATTATATTAAACACTCAAATTTGACACGCTGGCTCGATGGCTAATTACAGTCTCTAGTATATATACAGTCTTTCGCGGAAGCCGCTTCCGTATAAGTCCAATGTGCTCGATGGCTAGTACTCTACACTATTTATGTACAGTCGACCTGGAAGCGTCCTAAGTTACTTATAGTAATATTAAGTTTGTATTGCAATTTTAAATAAGGAAACTTCAATTCTGCGTTAATCATAATCTGAGTTGAATATTTATGAAATATTATATCTATGATATATCTATGATATATCAAAGTAGTTGTTCCACTTATAAGATATCTAACATTAAATTACTTCTGTATTATTACTTTTTAAATAGAGTGTACTATAAAATTAGTTTGATTAGTTGAAAAAAGAGTAAAAGCAGTGGAACTGTCATCCGGTAATCATCAATTTTATAATAAATAATCTATTTCGTATTCGTGGCCTTATTCTAGCACTTCAAACTCGTAATTCAAAATCTTGAAATTTTTGGTTCTAAGCAAAATATCAAACACGTTCACTGCCACATAACTATGAGTGGTGATTTTCTATGATTTTATTTTATACTCATGGCTCTTCATTTTATCTCCCACAAATCCCTTATAAATTAGATATTCTATCAATTTTATTAATTTATAAAAACTAAAAAAAAACAATTTTACCCCTTTAGCTATTAACAAGATGATCAATATTTTTCTAACTGTGCTTTTGGCCGTTGGCAGTAAACGCGTTAAACTAATGAAAAATATACTACCAATATATCGCACATCTCGTGCGGTATACAGTAGTAATTATTCATCTCAAATTGTCATCGATCTCAGATACGGAAATAAATCTTCAACTATTTTTGCTCTTCATTCAGTAAAAACAATCGACTGAGTTTTTTTCTGATTCGATTTCTAGTGAATAATAAAACAGATTGAAAAAGTAACGATCAGTCCGTAGCTCAATTACGATGAAAAAATCATATGTTCAAACTAAACGTTAATTATTCGCTCGAGGAAAGAAATCACAATGATTAGATATGCAGCTAACTACATGTACCTTGTATTCTTCGCTTTCATTTACTTTCACTGATTCGATGATCTTCAGAACTCCCAAATTATCATTTACTTCCGGTTTAATCGCCACATAATGGAAAATTTCTTGCTCCAAAAACTTTTGAATAGCGTGTCAAAGACTCTATATTTTTGAATAAATACCTTTATCAGTATCAGAAGGAAAGTCATGAACGATAAAAAAAAGTAATGAAAAATTCCGCAACACGATGCAGTATACGTTCCCTATTACGTATCGAAATGTATAAATTGGAGTACTAATTGGAATTTTATTATAGCATTACAAAATTACACGAAAACTGAAGTCTGTTACTACAATTATCAATTTGTCTTCATTACTACAATAATTATCTTTTATATTACTTTTGATTTGGATACTTAATATATTCAGCATTTTGACAATATTTACGTTATAACAATTTATACGACTGCTTCAAAAATCTATAATGAAAACAGAACGATATACTCTCGTTTTATTTATTTATTTTTTATTATTATATAATTATTTCAAATTTACCTGATATTAATATTTTATAGTGTAAAATTAATTTTCCAACTGTCTTAGATACTTTGTTACATTTTTTATATAGACATACTTGAAAAGTTGTGAAATACTTATGTCAGGTATTATGTTATAAAGTTTAAAATATTCATCTAAAAAACTGTTTAACACAAATAGCTATGAGGAATGTTGAATATTTAAAAACAAGTTTCCCGTAATAGAATTAGAACCTACAAACGCTCGGTTTTTCACGTAAGTCTACACGGTATCGTAACAAACCTGCTCATTACTTCTTTGGAATCTAATGCTTTCGCGTATATTCACTAGTTTTTCTTCTTTCGCTTATACCATTTAATTTTTCAAGCGCGGAAGCCGCTTCCGTATAAGTCCAATGTGCATGCGCTTAAGAGCGCATCGGCTTTCATCACGATGAGTACAATTAAACGAAAACAAAGCTACTGAAACTTATAATTATCTCCAACCCGTATAGGTATGATCTGCTGAATGGACAGAAATTAGAAGTGACAAGTAGCTTATGCCATAAAGTTTAGCGGTACGTGGATACGGTGCATCATTTGATTTTTAGAGACGAAAGTCATTGGTTCCAAGGATCGACCGTCTAACGATGGTTGTGTATACATAAGGATTACGAAATGAAGTTTGTTGTTGAGCGTAACACTTAATTACTCAATAAGGAATTGCCACTAAGTTCTTCGTGTATCGACGACTTCTCGTTTATCCACCGTAGTCGGCACGCACTGGGTAATAATTACACTGCTCGCGGAGAAATAAACCGTAAATTGGTGTGAACATTTTTTACTGGCCACTTTATTAAAAATAAAACTTCTACTGTACAATTTCGATCACTGTTAATAAGTGTTATGCATTCACAAGAAAAATTGTAGTTAAGTTTTACGCGATATTTCGAAATAACATGGCGATGTTCATTGTCGTGTCGACGATTTTATTTTTGCGGTTTACTTTATAGTGCCATTATTGGTACCGAGTCATAACAATGTCTTGTTGTGGGTCATAATTTCTCGAATAAAAGGATCTTTTTAATTTAAGTTTGAGGAAGTATAGAATAATAGTTTTTATATTATTTAGACGGTTTCAGCGCATTTGATAAAATTTATATTCAATGTTGGAATTTGAATCAAAAACTTTTGATTAGAAAAAATTCTTTATCCGCGCACATGCGTATCGCATACACATAATAATTAAAATCCTAATTAATATTTATAATACAAGGGTAGGTGAGAAAAAGATGCTCCAGACACAGCCTGGTACTTACAAAACGCACTGGTTTCAACGTGTTTCTTTTTTTTATTTCACGGTCATAAACTTACAAACAGTATAAAAATAACTATAACGAAATAATCTCGATTATTCATAATAATTGATTGATGAAAGTTGATAAATCGTAGTCGTTATAATTAAAGATATTTCTAATAAGTACACATTTAATCTTAAGTAATATTATGTTTATAATAATAATATAATTATATGTACAAAATGGATCTTGGAAGTCAATTAGAATTGAACGATGGTTCGTAGAATTCGAAAGACAATACAAAAGAATTGAATTGAAAAATAATTAAAAATAAAATACAATTGTTCCCATTCTTTCCATTTTTCTTTACACGACGAAACTAGACGATCCATTAGTGTCGCAATACAAGGCATTGACTTATTCGTACTGGCGACTTTCAACAGTATCAAATATTTGCAAAACTTTAACAATTAATTTTGATAAATTCGTCAGACCATGATTTGCTTAGAGATAAAAATAGATAGATTACAGTCGCAAGATTTTTGATAAAGTCGCCAGCACGGTGTATAATAATAAGTATATAAATAAAGTTCACAATTAATATAGGCTGAGGGGTATTAGCCATCACGCTGAGATATTGCTGTGCGTAAAAATGTGGTGAGTTAAGTAATCATCAACAGAAATCATCACGATCTGCAATAGTATATCGACAATGCGAGAAAGTTTTGTTTAGGTTATTTTCTCATAAATCCTGAGAGAATCTTTAAATCAGCTTAGACATTAATCGTAATGCAGATCGTGTTATCTCTTCCAAAGTGGAAAGGTGTCTTGGTCTTCCTCGTTACACAGAAAGCAAAATCCCTTGAGGTCTGCGACTCGTGAAAAGCGAAACTGCACGTGCACATAAGTGAGTGTAAGTGAGTAAGCGACCGTTATAGAATGCCGCTTCGTTCGGTTTCGCGTGTCTATAATACGAGCCAATGAAAGTAAAGTGCACTCGCTCGCGGCTACCAAACTGGAAGAAAGACTGCACTGTATATGAGAGAGCTCGCTGTCTCTTGGTGTTTGCGGTGTACCTTGCGCGCGCGCACGCCAATAGAACGCGTTATAAGTACGGAGCATTGTTTTCCTGGAAATGTCTTGCGAGCTAGTCGCGGAAAAGTGCGATAATTTGAAAAGGAATAGATTGCCTCGAGATAGAAGAATCGATCGTTCGAAATAACTATACGCTGATTGGAAAATCTTTGGAGTCATATATGTAGCCAAGATTATTCGGCTGCTCGCGGTCCCAAAGAAAGCAAGCAAACAAGCAAGCTCATTTAGTAGACTTTCTTCAACGCTCCCGAGCAATTGTTCTCCCATGTTTTACCGAAAAAATAGGCGTATAATTTTTGCTAACTCCACTTGCGCGCGCGCACACACATACACACGAATAACGCGTTCGCGCGGAGTTTTGTTTATATAACAGCCTGCAAAACGATATCGAGCCAATATAAAAGTATTAAATCCAGTCCCTCGCTCAAGTGAGTGCTCTCTCACGTACACACAAATACACACACACACACACACATATGCACTTACACATACACATACACGCGCACGGACGAGAGCGCGATACGGATAAACGGAGACGTTCGCCCGAGGTGTATAAGTACGTGCACGTATACACATGGGTCCCGTGCAAATTCAGCGCTGCTTGCGTAACCTGCATTTACCGTTCTCGGTCGACCGATTCCCAGCGTATCGAGCGCTGAGTAAGGAAGGAGGTAGGGGCGGGAGACACTTTTTCGACTGCATCTGGAGCAGCGCTGCTGACCTTTACACAGATACGCAAGATCGATTGCTATCTCGTTCAGAGCTCGGACCGGCGGTGGCGGCGGCGCGGCTGCTGCTGCTGCTGTTTTCTCCTCTCGCGAGCACGTTTTTCGACGATGCGCGCATTTCACTCAAACTTTTCTGGAGGACTTTCTAAAGCTTTTTTCCTCGACTGTCAGTGTGTATGTTATTCGCATTGCAACATTGCGGTTTCAAGTTTGTTCTATGGATCCCTGCGGTTTTTGAGTTATTCGATATTCTAAGGCTGATTTGTATATGTGCCTTTCCCGGCACGCCGCGAGCTTTACGACGCCGACGATCGACGATGCATCTTTCCGAGCCTCTCGCAAACAAACCACGTATTTACCCCGACGGTGCGTAATAAATCCGGCATACGCGCTGAAGTCAATTTGATTTGGCGCGGTACATAAATACTCTCCTTCGCCGATACAGCGGCCGCGGCGGCGCATTATTAAAAGCACGTGAGGTTGCAGTATCGACGTTGCAGCGACTTTCTCTGGAGTTACACATTTTGTTGTTCGCGGTCGATCCTCGCGAGAAAACAGCTTCGTATTCATGCTTGCCGAACGAAAATTTTATTCATGCCGATCACACAGCCAAATTACCCGATCGCGACGAGGCTCCCATATATGTTACAAGATACGTGTGTGTATATGTGTCGGTTTCGAGCAAGTGTGCATTGAGGAGTAAAAACTGTTATGAAGTAATGTTTTCGCGAGCCAGATCGAAGCCGATGGGGAATATCGTCGTGGTAATTGATCTCGCGTGCTTGAATGCGTGAGTGTGCATTGCGTCAGTCGATCTTTCTCGCTGTCTTGCTTGTCCTGCGGTGGTGCTTTCACCCGCACGCTCGCGAGCATACGACCAAACTTGGCCTTTTTTTTTCTTTGCCGAGGAAGAAATGTTCTCCCAATCCAGCGATTGACTGATCGGTTAAGCCGCTTTGATGTTTGAATTCCAGCCTGATTTTAATAACTAGCGAATTTTTTTGCATATTTTAGTGTAATCTCTCGCGATGGTTGAAACTGCAGTCAGAATTGGTGTCAGCTCAAGAGGTTTCGCACTGTAGAGCCGTCGATCAATCAACATAATAAATCGAAAGTCCTTATTAAGAAGTCCTTTCGGTGCATTAGCTGTTAACGATCGGAGAAAAAGACGAATTAACAAGGAAGTGTGCTGTATAGGTACTCGCAAACAACAAGAAACATTCGAAAACACCTTCTCTTTCGAACCGAGAGCGATCGAGTACTTGTGCAGGTAAGTCACGTATTACCAAAGAGTATAATACCTCTCTGGGAGTCCGTTGATTTTTACAACTTTCCCCGCTCAAAGTCATTGAAACGCCAAAACGCGAGGCTCGTGCGCGTTAGAATTTCACTTTTCGCGCGGACACATACACGATCGAAAGTATACACGAGTGCGTAAGAGAATTTTTCATTATGTACCAGCAGCTCCTACGCATTAAAACGCCGGTCACTCACGACCACTTTTCCCCTCGACAAACGTTTGTTTTGCTTTTCACCGCGCAGACCACGTGGGATTATCAAAAATAATGCGGAGAACTTCACGCTTATATAGCCTCAGCCTGCGAGTGTATACTTTCAGTCAGAGATAATGAATGTTACGGCTGGTCATTGCTATGATAAATGGATGCGAATGAATAATTTTAGTCTGGCACGTTTCGCAAGGTTGCGTCAACCGAAAAATGATTAAATTGTCGAGTCAGAGTAGGTATTTCTTCTGTTCTCCGAAGGAGGTGGAAGAAAAAAAACATACTCGTACCAAAACGGTGCATCGCGCAACTATGGCATTATGCGCCCATTGACCAACGCCATTGTCACGACAATAGTGATATCATTATCTCGCGTTATGAAAGTACTCGCGACGCCTATCGATTTGCCATTCATATATCGCCGCTTGGCTTGGCCTGCAATGCAGAGTCCTAAATACGTCGCGTACATTTATCTCTTCGACGGTGTAACAGCTGGCGTTAACGGCGGGCAGTGGCAGTGACAGTGGGAAATGCGGTACTCGAAGAGTGAAAGAAAAAATAGAAGACGTAAAAGAACAGAATAAAAAACGAGAAACAAGGCCGCGTAGGACACGCTAGCACGGATCATAGGAATCCTCAAGGGCAATTGGTCGCACTAGCTATTACGAAAAACGGAGTTTCGGGGGGGAGGAGGGTTGGGTGACTCGATGGGTGCTCGTGCTCTCACGTTTTATCTCTCAAAAGTTGCCGCCAGCTCGAAGGAACTGATCGATCTGTCCAACGGAGAGAGATTGAGCTTGCTGGGGTCCCTGCGCCGCCGCGATGTAGTAAAAGTTCTGAGAGTCCCTCTGCGGATCCTGCAACAGTTGGATCCTCTGGTGGGCCGGGCTGGCGGCGGGTTGCTGTTGTCTGCGCTGTTGCTGAGCGTAGAGCTGCTGAGACTGTTGTAGCAGCTGTTGCTGCTGTTTTCTGTAAATGGTCTCCTGCGGCTGCTGCTGGGCTCTCGGGGCGGACTGCTGCGCCGGTTGGGGCACGGAGGCGGCCGAGCGGTAGATGGGACTCTGCGACAGTCCGATCAGAGGCTGCTGCTGCTGGGCTACGTACGGTTGGAGCTTGTGACTGAGGCTGAAATCGCCGAGCGTCTGGGGTAGACTCTGATAGAGCTGAGTATTGTACTGACCAGTGGACGGGTCGTAGACCAGCTCGGACTGATAGATCGGCTCGCCTCGGGAAGCCTGTGCTGCAGCGGCCGATTGCGACGATGTGGCCTTCACGTACTTGGGGGTGGCCTGAGGCTTGGGGGTCGGGCTACCCACGCTGTTGACGTAGCGCTCGAGCTCGGCGGCGAAGTCGAGGTGCTGGCTGGGTGGTGTGGACGTGGTGGTCGAGTAAACGGGAGTGACGGTGCGAGGGGCGAACACGACTCCGGGGCGCTCGGTGCTGCTGGGCGACACGTACTGGGCGGCTACTTGGGCTACGTGAGGTCGGGGGGTGATGGCAACGGATTGGGGTCGAGCACGGGTAACGGCGGCGCGGGTGCTGGTCTCGATGGGCTGGTAGTACGAGGACTGTCGCACAGGTGCTGGGGTCGTGGCCGCGTTGTATCGGGCAGTGGCGGCCGTTGAAGCCAAACGGTACAGGGTGGGACTAGTCGTGGGTGCGGATTGATACAGAGGGGACGAGGGCTCGGCTGCAGCGACCGTCACATACTGAGGTCTATGACTACGGAAAGCCGAAGGACGGATCTGTTGGGCTCTTGGGGCTTCTTCCTCGAGCTCTTGACTGGCATCGTCGTCGGCAAGCTGGTATTCCGTCTGGAAGATGGTGGTTGGCGCCCTCTGCGTGGTCGCGGGGTAGTTTGGTCTGATCGGTCGTGGCACTGGTCTCACGGATGGATAGTTGGCTGGTCCGGAGACGTCATCGGCTTCCTGCTTCTTCGCCAAATCGTCTTCATCATCGTCTTTGGGGGCGTTCGGGTCACAGGGGTTGCCAGAGACGTAGGTGAACTCCCTTTTGTTGCCGTCGGGATCGACGTAACCATATTTACCGCGCACAACACAGTCGGTGCCTCGGGTCTCCTCTTTGAAGGAACCATCAGCAGCTTCGTAACCGAAGGTGAACGATCCATCGTCGTTGACCTTGTTGTAGTTACGAATTGTCTGTACTGGAGGTGGTTTGGAGCCGTGAATCGTGTCCTTGGAACGAGGTGATGGCAGAGCTCTGGTTCGTGGCTGGTAAGCGATTTGTGAGGAGTAGTCGTCGGTCTCAGCGGCTGGTTGAGCATCGTCCTCCTCCTCGTAATAGACCTGGGGCTCTGCGACGCGAGCCCGCAGCTGAACTCTTCGCGCTTCCGCGAGGACCAGCAGGCATGCTGGGATCACCTGTAAACAACAATATAATTAGTGATTTGTCGTTTATTCAAACGGAAATTCAATATTTAAGAGCGAATATTTCAGTTGTAACGATGTCAATTTCTGTCGATTTAAAGGCTATAGAAGAGAAACATATGGTTACAGTTATTGCGTTACGCGCAAACATAATATACTAGACAACACTCAGTAGTGTCTACAGTAGCAAGACGGACGTCAATTTTCGCAAGAGATTATTGGCTACGCGTAATTAACGTCAGAGGGCCGTGCCGCGGGAGTCAACCAAGCGTTGCTCAATACTCATAAAATTGTCTGCTTCATTCATCCCTCGACGTCGCGTCCGAGGCTCACTGATAGTTTCCAATGAGCTTCTCTGCCGCGCCGGATGTAATATTCTAGTGGCATGAAGTAAAGTGAGTTCGAGCAATTGGTCGCGCAATTACATGGCAGTGTGTGATATATGTATGTATGTGTGTGTGTGTCTTACGCACTCGCTAACATATTTCTGCTTCTAGACGTTGCCGAGACAAACGAGCCGACTGCTGACTGAAAGTCGATATTACCTGTACTGCGTACGGTAATTACGCGATTGAGTAAAAAAATTTGTTAATTCTAGGTTGTCATAGCGTCGTACGTTTTCATTTCCGTTTACTTTTCTCGCTTAAATTCTATGCTCTATTAAATGCCCACTTAATACAAAGAGGTGATAAAAACAATACTTTGCCAATTGGATATTTAAAAATCAATAAAACGAATATTAGTCGTAAACTATTTTTCGATTAATAAAGCGTCGTGACTTAACTGTTAAATATATCATACTGTATAACACTTTAGTATAAAAGATCTGACAATCGTCCAACCATGATTTTATGATTTTGTAATCTTGCAGTTGGAAAAAATACGCAAGACGCGCGTATTAAAAACTCATTAAACACATGTCCAACTACTCCAACGAGTTATTGCAATACTACAGAAGAATTATTCGTTAGCTTTTACAGCGGGAAAGTTGGAATATATGCGCTATGAAATTATAGATTTGATCACTACTCCAATGTTGGCTGACCAGAACCGGTTTGATCTACTGATTCGACGGGCTATACAGTTGAATTTTTCGCACATTAATCCAGCTAGTTTGTCAACAAAATGAATGCGCTCGCGATAAAGTCTCTCATTGCAGATTATCGCAACGAGCAAATCCTTCGCCTAGGCGCCAATACAAATATCTCAATCGAGCATTGCCCTCAGCTAATCAGCTTGACGCAAGACAAAGAGAGACTATTTCACACGCGAGCGCACCGCCGCCCATGGAACGCTATGCAGCACCCCTGACGGCAACGGCGCGTCAAAATTCATCAATAAGAGCCGCGTGCACGCGCTAACAAAGCGCCGAGTACACGCTCGCATAAACAGACAAGAGTCTTTTCTCGCGAGAGAGCGACTTTTCGCGCGCGGCCGAGAGCGAGTGAGAGTGTTTCGCTGCGGATCGCTGAACTCATTGCCGACCATATACAAAATGCATACAGCAGTGTAAGCGAGTGTATGTATAAGCGAGTGTATGTGTATGTGTGTATATATATGTGTGTATGTATTTGTGCTGAAACGTGAGAGTTAGCGGCGTGGCCGCGCCCACGTAAATCGGAAGTTCCGGCTCTCTACAGCCTTGGCCGGCTACCGCTAATCGAATCCAATTCGCGGATCGTATCGCGCAGCCGGTTTTGCCCACTACCCGCCCGTTCTCGCAGCTGATTTAATATGCGCACTCGTGACATTCGCCGATATTGGTTTCGGCGTACACATACATATAACACTACTGCGAAATGGGAAAGGTCGGCCGCCGTATAGACTATCGACCGATCTATTGATCGATTGATCGACTTTGTTTGACTGGAGTAATGACGGGCAACGATCTCGCGGGAGCTTTGAAAGTCCCGCGCTCGAGCTACAAGCGCCCGCGCGATTGGGAAAGATTTTGTATAATTGGATATCGTTGTACGCCGCCCAAGTTGAAATTGAATGAACGATTTGGGAGTGGATTGAAATGAAGGCTATCAGCTATCTCGTCTCGCTTGCTCCCGAGGATAGACCAATTTGTCAAAATTTGCGTTATTCCTGAGTGAGATTGCCGGTCGAAGCCTCTACCGCGGCTTGTTGCTTTTCTGTATAGAGTGTACATGCATGAACGAAAGTGAGAATACTTTTTGCTGATTTGAATTACAAAACGATTTTCCTATCCTTAGATTTTCAAGATTTCGGGCTCCACAACGTTTCTTTGCGTTCTCGGACTGTTGTGTTTGCATTTCTACGGGATATTGCAATACACTGTGTGATAAAAGATTTTTAGTGAAATAACGTAATGCTCAGTGCTATATAAAATTGCAAGAACTTCGCGTATTATGCAACTCAAAGATTGATGTAAAATGCGAGCAAGAGTAAAACACATGGATTACGTATTATGGTAATGGGCGAGTTAAAAGAAAAATCGAACTCCAAGGCTGCACATTGTAATTAATGAGTGTGAAGGAAGCTTGCGATTGCAGATATTTTCTTTGCAAATCAATTAATCGAGCAGTAAAAATTCCAAGATTTTAGCGAATTAATTTTATTGAAACACTGCACTCTCGATCGTAAAAATAATTTGCCGGGCAGTTTCGAGGTGCATTTTTCAAACTGACAAGTTGACTAGTCACTTAATCAGGCCGTAAAAAAAATGAAAAACTAAAGCAACCACGCACAAAAGCAAGTCCTTGTAGAAAAACACAAAGCTCCCACGCGAACAAACTGCCTGTGGTGGCGGGGACGGCGGCGCATTAAAACACCAATTATATCGGCGTCAATCATGATCGGCGATCTATCAGTTAGCAACGGCTATCAGACTGGCAACGAAAGAAAGAGAGTAAAAAATGGGGGGAGCAAAAAGAAGAAGGGAAAAAAAGTAGCCGATTCGAGTGGTTTCGAAACGATCGGCGACGAAGACAACGGCGGACGACACGCGTGCTGGACTTCCGGCAAAAAAGGACGGTGGGAACGCCCGGAGATCGCGCGCGCGAGCGCGGGGCGGTGGTGCATGCGCTTGCGTAACCTATATGTATATATACGGCGAGCACTCTCTCACTCGCAAGGCTGACCCGAATCCGTGCGGCGGCGTTGCACGGCAACCGTGAGATTCAGATTCAGAGCGTCGTAACTCGGGCCCCACGTCTCTCCTTGAACCGTCGCGCTCGCGCTCACCACCACCACGCCTGACGAGCCGTTACGCTCAGGAAATTGTACCGTTGCGCTGCTGCTGCCTGCTGCTGTCGCTTTTCATGAGGGGCACTTTTACTTTTTCTTGCCAGCCGATGTGCCATGCAGCCGCACTGCACACCGCGCCGCACCGCACCGCTCGTCGTGAGAGAAAGATGAGAGCGGATTGTTTTGCTTGCTCAGCCGATGATGAGTTTGCTGATGGTTATCGCTCAGGAAAATGCGCTCTCTGATCTTGTCGCTTTCTGCACGATGAGGAAGCTTGTACTTGCTTATATTTATAGTCTTGTAAAAAATCATTCAAAGTGAATTTCAAGCTTCGTGTATCTGGTGCTGCATATATACACTTTGATAACTCGCCAATTCAACATACTCAATCGTGATTTCAACTTTGAAAATTTACATATTTGCACTCTCGCTCATGCTGTACAATAGAAAGTTTATTTATTGGATTGGCATTCGATCGCTCGAACGCATGTATTATTTGAAAGAATAGCTTGCGCGCAGGATTTGTTTACGAGGTCAAAAATCTTACTCCGCGTGGGCAGTTCCTTTGTTAGTTTTAAATACGAAAATGGCACGAAAAAAATGAACAATGCAGCAAATTAGTTAAGCGATTAGAATATGGCAGCTCTCTCTCAAGCTGCATCTTATCTTATGATATTCTTTATGACGCCGATAAGAAAACTTGACTGCAACAGATGATTAATAACCTAGTGCGAATAATTCATAAATGATATACCAAAGAATTGATAGTTTTCGAAGATAAATTCGATACGCGCAGCTGTACAGTTTCGATTTGTACTATTGGAACGTGGGATTTTTAAAATGATGTTAATGGACTAAGTTCGCCAAAATGTTCTTTTAATTGAGTTTTAAAAATATACTTTGTGATGCAACGCAGCCGTAAACATGAAAATTTTATGGCTTGAGGATATTTCTGTTTTTCCACGTAAACGTCATGTTCTGCTTCAAAAGCTCGTATAATATCAGCGACCTTATCCAGGTGAAAAATCAGCATCTTTGTGTCGAGAATTGACTGCGGGATCTCATTGACAACACGGCGCAAGAGATCGTGCCTTCGTCCGATAAATACAAAAGAAATGAAATATCGCGCTGGCAAAAGGTGGCCAGGGCCGCGTTCGCGCCCGCGCCACGCGCACGTCGATGCGAAATATCGCCGCAAGATTTTAGCACGATGTTGCGCTGCCGCGGAAATCTAACCGATTTTCTCGCGCCAGCTCGCGAACAAACTAATAACTTTACGGCCTGGAAAATCGTGACGCTCAAGGCAGCCGCGCGCACCCGCTAATCTCTCTCCCTCTCTATGTGGATAATGAATGTTGCCGCCGTTGCTGCTGCTGCTGCAGCTACTCTGGAACCAGCTGTACAGTATCGATCAAAAACAACAAAATTTTCTGTAATAGCTTTCTTTTAGGCGTGAACGTAATTTTTTAATAATTATACTTAATAGCCTTATTATTTCAACAAAATTATATCAAGATGCAACTAATAATAATATGCTAGTAAAAAAAACTTGATTCAAAATATATAGTAATCCAGTTAATTACCGCCAAGCTATTTGTTTTAGATTACGTATACGTTTTTTTTAATTCCATTATTTCTCACACTTTGTGTGGCTAATAAAATTTTTCATTAGGTTCATACATCCTATAATGGTAAATATTTTTGGTTCCTAATGCAATCGTGGCAGTGAGAGGCGCAAAATACCGCAAACCGCAAAGAATCGAGACCGAGCTAGCACATTCGAGTCTATGAAAATACCACACCTTGCCAACTTTAATGCTCGTGTTCATGTGTGAAATTTGAACGTATTAGAGTTAGAAAAATAGAAAAATATACAGATCTGTAGTTTCACGAGTTTGGCTACCAATTAAACACGGTGTTTGCAACGACTGGTATTTAGGCAGAACAAAATATATTATATTACGTTTATTTTGAAAACCTTATTAATATCTGCTCCGTATAAACATTGGAAGTTATGTTGCGCAGCTAAAATTGCCGAGATATTTTGTCGACTTAAGGATCACTTAAGATATACTTTCACGTAATAACATTTCGAATTTCGGTTAAATATGTGTAATGCGTTATTTCAAGCTAAAGTTTTTATTTGCGTTCCTGTTTCCATGAAAATACCAAAGAATTTCACAACAGCAATTAAAGCTTTGGTTACATAAAATTTATGTTCACCAGCATATGTAGGTCAACGTAAGTTCGTAATTTTCAAAATCAATGTAAATTTTTGACTCGTTAATAATTTTGAAAGTAGTTTGACAATCTTGTTTTTCATTATTATAATTATTGAATGGTAAATGATCTAAAAATATTTTATAAGTCAATGCTACTTCAAAAAGTAGTTAAAGTAAAAAGAAGGTGCGATTTATTTATAGAAAAATATGAATGTACTGCACGGGCTGACGTAAAAAAAAATGTGAAAGTAGAAAAAGACGAATATAGTCAGACAACATTTTAAGCAACGTGTTTACAATAGATGAAGCACGTCATGACAGAAAGCCCAATTCTCCGACAACAACAAGCGAACGGAATAAAAACAGAAAAACAACGCGGTGATCGAACTCAAGCGAAATATATTTTCACCGCGTCCAGACCTCACATCGAAAACGAAAGTGAAACCGCGTCGTGTCTCAGTGACCGCTTCCTTGGCTGCCGCCGCAGTCAAGCGCCTCCGCATGTCAATTTTTCCTCTTCAATTGCCGATTCCCTTCTCTACGTTCGCGGCAGTATATTGCAATAATCGTTCTGCTCGGCACAGGTTTTTCGCGGTCAATTAGCTCGAATTCGCCCAAGCGTATAAGTGAAAAGCCGCGCCGCGATTTAATATTCGGTGGCTGCTGCTGCGGCATTGCTGTGTGTGCGCGCGCGCGCGGCGCGTGATTCCGTTGGCGCGCCCGTTTTCTTCCTGCGCGCGCGCGGGCAACCTTGCCGGTGGGAGAGTAATGACCTTCGCGAAATCAAGGATTATAAAGCGCCGTGAGCTTAAATTACGCGCGCACGCGCGGAAGTAGTTGTATGCGCGCCGCGGCTGGAATGGAAATCTCGCGAGTGGATTGTTTTTTTTTCTTTTTCATTTTTCTTCATTCTTTTTTTCCTTTTCTTTTCTGCGCTTGGCATTTGAAATTCCGTTGGCGGTCTCATTTTTCCACGGCGATCGGCGACTATCGACGAAGGGAAAGCTACCGCCTTTCCATTTCTTTACTCTCCATTCGCGCGGCTTTATATGCATGCGCGCGAGAGAGTATAACAGCAACAGCTGTATGTGTGTAAAGTGCTCTGCATATTGTATGCGCCGTGCAGAGAGGAGAGCGGAGAGCGTGCGACGACGCGCTCGAACGATCGTTAATTAGATTGAGTAAGACAAGTGACGGGGAAATTGTGCGTGAGATGACGTTGTTGCTGTTGCTGCTGATTGTTTTTGTTTTTCTTGCCAGGAAAAAGGTGTTGCGGAGTAATGTTGGCTCTTAATGGATCTGCCGTTTTTTTTTCTTCTTCCTAGGCAATCAGATGATTAACTCGCAAGTGAGGAAGTCGTGTCGGAAGAAAATCACACACGTAGATGTATTAGAATGTAATAGCATTGCTGACATCTATTGGAAACTCGTACTCGTTAAAAAAAAAGATCTCCATCTCGTATGCAAATTCGATTGTTTTTTATTTGTAGAGTAATTTTATTTTTCAGAAGAGAAAGCTTGCGTATTTCCATACATTACTTTTTTGTTGAAAATATTTTAAACTTCTAAATTGGCTTAAGAAAAATGCAACGTATCAATGACCATTTACGATTTATCGCTTCCTTGTGAATAACATTATCAAGAAAGCATGTGAAATTTGCATTTCTTTCAACGAACTTAAGAATGAAATTGTGGCAATCAGGTTCGAAATTATTATTCGATCGTACGCAAGAGATAGAAATGTTTAAAAATTCTTGTAGGATCATTCAATACAAAAGAGTTGACGGAGAACAAAGAAATGAAAAAAAAAAGAAGGAAACGAAGTCAGCAGTGAATAGAACTTTTACATTGCAAATTAAAATCGCTGAAAGCTACTAGAATGCAAGCGCCTACAACAAAAGCCTCCCTGTCGGCCCCGAAGAATGATGAAATTTTTGAGGATATTCATGAGAAAGAAATACCACACTACAGTCGCTCGCACACTTACTTAATTAATAATGAATGGTAAAATACGACGAAAGTTCGATAGAATTTCAATTAGCCCTGTGTCTATGATAAAAATTCAAACGTCATAAAAATAACATTCCGCTCTCTCTTGTTGTGCGATCTCCAAGGTTTAACTGATATCTTTATGCTTTCAACTTAATTAGCTCGGTGCTCATTAATTAACGCGAGACTCGTAAACTGCGATCGTAAACCTCGGCGCGCAGCACTTAGCGCTAACAGGCGAAAAACGGCATCTCATGTCACTCAACTGTACGTGCATCTTCGAAATAAGTAAGACAAAAAAAAAGTGAGATAGCAAAAGTAAGGCAGAGTTCAAGTCCCTTTGCGTGCTCAAAGTATATACGTACGCAGTAAACCTGGTGGGACACAAAGCATCGTTCTGTTGAACAAAGTACACGGCCATTCCACTCATTGTATACTCGAGTGAAGAGGAGTCAGCAGAAGTCTAAGGAGTGAGAAATTTCGTCGCTCGAGACAACAACGCCGAGAAAGTCGTCGATCTTTCGACGCGCTCATAATGCGATTTCCCAGGACGATTGGCGTCGTCAAGCTCCGCATGGTGTTGTCGACTCTGTCTTCTTAATTTGCCAATGGGAAAATCGTGATCCTCAATTTCGTTTCTTTCGCCGTTAGCCGCTGCGTTAATTGCTCCAAATCGAGTCAGCATTTTTTTTTGTCACGCTTCCGGTTTTTTTTGTGTTTATCTTTCAAGAGAGATTATATCAGAGATTTAATCTTTCACTTAAGTGAAGACGAAAGTCAAGAAAATCTGTGCTAAATCTTACATCGTACTTGTCATGTCAAAATTCTATTTGAAATTCATCAAATCGTTCGTTTACTATTATATAATAGTTTTAAAAGATCAAGAATATTCCGTATCGAATTTTAATGAAATTATGAGATCTAATGAATTTTTGGAATAAAATTAACGTCACCGACTGAAAAAATAAACGTTAAAGAGAAATCAGAAAAAGCAGCGATTTCCTAACGTTGCAACTAAGTTGCACATCTCGCGTGAAAACGCGTTCACTGGGAAAATGCAACGCGGAAGAGAAGAGGAAAAAAAATGCGATCTAACGCATGGAGATTTCACGCTTGGCTCGCTGCAAGTGGAAAAAAAAAGAAACAAGAACACGCACACACGTACGCATGCAGACACGAGATATATATACGTTGGTGATTACGAAAAGCGCGAAAGGTAATACACATAGACGTGGAATCGGAGCTTGGTGGCGCCTAATTAGGGCTGAATCGGGTGACGACTAACGACTAAAGCAGACTTTGAGTCACATATATACACAGATACACACACGTACCACTCGCGGCTGTGTACGCGGCGAGAGTTCAAGAAACTAATCGGCATGCGGCAGTATAACACCTGTGCCCTTGTATGCCACTGTTTTCACCCCATTGTTCTGCCAGATATAAATTCGCTCAGGAATTTCGACTATTCGATGCTGAGCTTATTCGTGCGTCAATTTTTGCCACCTTCCGTCATAATTGGGCTACGCTATAAAACGTGTCGCAATCGATACATGCCTTCAACAACAATTAAATGTTCGCGTAATTTTCAGTTTCGGAGAAATGTCCACTTTCCCGCGCGGTGTGTGGCGGCAGCGGCGATCGAAGTAATTGGCGCGCGCGCGCGAGCTGTTTCGCAAATAATAGCTGCGAATTATTTATGAACTCGCGCGCGCGCGCTTCGAGAAAAACGACAAGTTTGCAAATTGTTAAATTGGTTCCCTTGAGCTCGAGAATTTTAATGTTTTTTTTTTGTCGATAGTCTGCATCTCCTCGAGGCTTATACCTACTTTTACTTTTCTTTTCGAATACGTAAACAGCTGGACGATGATTTGCAAGTAGATAACTAACGCACTAGGTCAGACGGATACGCTACCCGTGCGAGTATTTGATTTTTCTTGCGCAACTCGCAGCAACAATACGAGAAATTATCAGACTCCGCGGACAGATTGACTTGTTATTGAAATAATTGCAGCTAACCTATCATTTAAGCGTGGCAATAAAATTCAATGAAAGTTGTGCGCGGGGCACGATTGACCGCAATTATCAATTAACGTAACGTATCAATAGAACTTTCAGCGTGCTGTTTTCGATTGCACGTCCGATTGCATCAATCGATTAGAACACACACATGACATTGATATTAAGTATCTTTGAAATTTGCCGCTCGCTGTTATACAATAAAGCACTTTCTTGAGTTATATTACGTACGCGTGTACCGTCGGCTTAACAATGAGTTATACTACTGGAACGCACAATATAATCCGCAAAAAAAAGTTAATTTCTTCGTGTGAAAGAGAGAGAAAAAAAGTTTCTTCCAAACTCGTATTCTACGACGTTCGCGCAAACTCGAGTAGTTCTAGCAGAGCGAAAAAAAATCTCCAAGTATCTCTAAGAGAAATTACGAAGCAGCCACCCAACTCGAAGGTGGGAAAGTGACTCGAAAAGGAAACCGGAGCCGCTCGGCGTTGTAACGTAACGCAACGCACACACCAGCGACCTACTCAATTAGCGCGATCGAAGAGGTAGGTGGTCTCTTGAATAAAAAAAAAAAGCAAACACGAAGGTACAACTACAGGCGCCATGGAACACAGAGATAGAGAGAAAGAACAATTCGAAAGAATTGAATTCCAATGCGCGTGACACACACACGTGTGCGAGAGTTTTGCGTCCCTTTGTCGTGTGTCGCAGCTAGCCGACTTGCATCGGCGGCTATAATAAACGCGTGGAAAATGACACACCTCCGCCTAGAGAGACGAGACGTGCGACATATTACGTATTTATAATATAAGCGAGCTGGCAATACAAAGTACATACGCATGTTGCTCGCATGATCAATGTGCTACGTGTGCGCGCAGCGCTAAATGGGCATTGTGTCTGCCGCGGGGCTGCCCCATTGTGCTCGACAAAAGCTTTCCGCGATATACGGATGCGGTTTACACGTTTTTGACATGGGAAAGTTCTCGGTGCTTGTGGTCAACAAATATACTCTTGTTAAAGGTAGCTGTTGGTCTGCTACTGCTACTTTTTTCCTCTCTCTCTCCCTTTCGTAAATAATTTACATGAAATGACAATTCCGACGGCGACAGTTTCTTCAAGTTGACAAGTTGGCGCGCAGAAAAACCGTGAGAAAGATGGAAGAAATACCCAATGGATTTCCGCAAGGAATTTTAAAAGAGTTTTTCCAATTGGGTTGGGACAATGATCAGCATCTTGAGACATTTCGAAATTCTAAGTATGTATGACGAAACATTGGAATTGAAAATTGGTTCGATCGCGAACGATCGCTCTCTTTCGCAGATTTATCTATCTGCAATTGAATGCGCAAAGGAATCAAGAGAAACTCAATATTGATAAGCTTGCTTGAAACAAAATTCAAGTAAAACATATATTTCTTTCTCTTTCTTGATGAAAAAAAAAATAAAAGCAGAAGATACTCGTTGTTCAGGATATATCCTCGAAGCTCACAAGTTTAGTTATAAGTCATGAAAAACTTTTAGCCGCCACTGTATACGATTACAAACGTACATCAACTCCTACACACATGCAAGTTTAATATAGAGCTATGGAAGTATATACGTGTATATGTGTGTATAGGAGGGTTTGGCGCTCAATGAGATAGTCCGCCGGGTTCCCACGGCGCACGACACTATAAACACCCACGAGGTAGCAGCGGCTAAGGCTCAAGACCTGCGCAAGGAGAAGTGGTGGTTTCGCTCTCTGAATGCGTAGAACGGGGAGACTGGGAAAAACGCATGCGGGCAAACGACGACGCCGTTGCTATATACATAGTGTAATGGAGGCGCGAGTCGTGCAGTATACGTTGCCGATCTCTTTCTTCGTATGTGTGTGTGTGTGTGTGTGTGTATATATAGTTAAGGTGTATGACGAGTATAGAACGCCGATTTCCCAGAGCGCATAACGTAATCTCTCTCGCTCTCTGGGTGTTAAATAGACCCATGGCAATTGTCTATATATATATATACCTTCGCTGCATTGTACTGCCGATTGATATTATGTATGCGTCGGAGATCGCGAGCTCTGCTTTTCAACTGACTTTTCTATTTTTATTTTGAGATTCTTTCAAAAGCTCGCGAGCATTGCTATCCGATAGCAGCTCTGATGAATAATAATGTATTACGGAGTCGGCATCTTTTTTCGACCAGAGAAATATGTAGCAAGCATGTGCGTGATTGTGTGAGTGTGTCTCTCTAATGATGAATATTTTGCAACTATCCGAGCATGCAAATATTCAATCCAGAGAATTATTGCAGTTTAATGATTTGCATATCAACATGAGAATTTCTCTTATACTTCTCGCGAGTTGAAAAACCGTTTAATCGGAATATTGCGTGCCTACGTGGATTATTTATGTGAATAGATAATTATGAATGAGTAACAATATCCAGATTGAAGTTTAGCTTAAATCATATCCCTTTTAACAGTCAGTAATGATCAGGCTATTTCGAAGATAACAGTTAACTATCTAATTATCGTGCTTTTAGATGATTGCAATTTTAGATATACAGCATATGGATGTTAGCAAGTTCTCAATCAAATTTCTAAAAATAATCTCACACGTGCGGATACTATAATAAACAGCACGTTATTCAAAGCAATTGATTAAAAGCATGCGAATCTGGCAGATACGATTTTCGACCATTGCACAAAAATGAAGATATAATCGTTAAATATTCAACAGGCGACGAATTTCCATGAAATTATTTCCTTGTGGGATATTAAACTAGGTTATAGCCCGGCTAAATGTTGTTCTAACCCCTCTATCCAACATTTATTTCCAAATTGAGCCGAACCCACATTGTTTACGAGCTAGCCAACAATTGTCTGCAAGTTGCCGATAGCGCCTCGCAGACATGGCATTCCAATTCTAATGTATACGGGGAAAAACTCGCATGAACGCTAAGACTTTTAACGAACTTGGCCTAATGTACACTCTAATTTCTGCGAATATTTGCACTCTTTTAACGAAAAAAAAGGATACAAAGCCGGCAATTTGTTTCCAGCGGTAAACAGATTACCGGTCCCTGCCAAATTATTGTTCATTCTTAAAAGTCATTACCACAAAAGCCTTGTCATAAAAATTACGTAATTGTAACAAAAAAAAAATTAAAGAAAGAGAGAAGTGAGAGAAATCTTAGCTAGCTTTTGAAAACAGCTGTAAGTAGGGTTAAATCCGTGGCAAAGAGCCTTGACTGCAATAATAATTCTCAGCAAAGGTAGCTAAAACATTATCTTAAAAGCGTCGGCGGCGAACGGCTCGTTAGGCCCGCATGCCTCGCGTTCTCTAGCCCCTCTGGGCCTTACTCCATCGTATATAGCTTGGACCGGACATGATATTACGGCATTGTGTTTTTTCTCTCGTCATGGCGTTCGTGCGCGCGCGTCCTTGAACGCAATATAAGAGTCGAGGCATGCTCTTTCACTCAAACCCACGAGCGACCCGGTCATCTCGTTATCTCCTCTAACAGATCACTTAGATCGGACTAATTGTATAACTTTTTTGAATGCCGATTATTCGTCGAGATTGCAAGTGGAAAGACGACGCTCTTGATGATGTTCTGAGGGACACACACACACACACACACATACGCATACACACACACACACACACACACACACACACACACACACACAGAGAAAGAGATAGAGATGAGATTCAATCTTGTTCAAGTTTATGTAACCCCATTTCGAAATTATTATTGGTCTTGACGGTTACCACGGAGGTTGTTTGCTTTTTTTCCCTCTCTTGTCTTCGGCCGACTGACATTATACGAACTCGGAGAAGGCTTTGCAGTGATGCAGAGTGGATTACAAGCTGCGCGCGAGCTGATTATGTGTAATAGATAGAGAACGCTTTTTTTCTACTTTCGTTCCGAAAATCACGGGTTGTATTTATCTTTCCGGCCCCGCTACGTTTAAGATTGCCTTATCGGATATATATCTAAACGAGCTATTAATCTTTGCAAATACAAATTTCCAAGTTTAAATTGAATGTAATTACCGTGGTCACGCGAATAAAAAATACTCATAATTTATAATACAACAGCATCGGCGCCTACGATATAACGTGAAATTTTTTTTTTTTTTAATAAACCGTTGAATCGCAGACTTCGCGTGTATATAACTGTCCACGTACACATTATTTCGTGTGGCTTGCGACATACACAAACACATACCGTGCACTCCGGCTATAACAAGATAATACAGTTTATATCGAATGGCGTTGAATACACGTGTATACGTACCACCACCTCTTGATCATTTCGCAGATTAGAACCAATTAAATCTGACGCGCGCGCGCGCACGAGCACAATGGACCGGCGATTTAACGCGTTCTTGAGCTCTCGCCCCTCGAAAATTCCTGTTAATCGCCAGCCAATTAAAAGGGGACAATCGCAACCATTTATTGAATATCTCCGGCAAACGTTATCTCGTTAAACTGCAATGTGATTCTGCTATACGATGTTGAATGAAAATTTGCCGATTCATATTCTAATTACACACTCGGAATGTTAATAAGCTGATGAAAAAGGAAGCGAGTTGTTGTTTGACATTTTAGCGGATTCAAGGTAAAGTCGAGTCTTAAGGATTGCCGAAACAAAACTGACTCATTGCTGCTGAATTGAATGGAAATGAAAGTTTCGAAGGCAAGCAGAAGCGAAAACAGTAGGCTTTTGTTATGAGCGATCATCAGCACCAACGCATACATATATATGTGTATCTGTTAATTTAGTTATTCACGATCATCATAATATACAGATACAATCAATAGAGAGAGAGAGAGAGAGAGAGAGAGAGAGAGAGGGAGAGAGAGAGAGAGAGAGAGAGAGAGAGAGAGAGAGAGGGGGAGAGAGAGAAACAACAGAGGAGTGCAACATCTCCGCGCGTATACAAGAGAAAAGCACACGATGAAAACAATTTGAGAGCACATGAGTAGTATACCGAGGCTCGAACTTTTCCGCTCTCAGTGTGCACTTACACAATATTTATATTATGAAATAAGACAAACGATGCCTCCCGAACCAATAATTACAATTCACCCGCAACTATATATACTGTAGTGATACGGAGGAAAAGTCTCCCTATAGTCGCGGGGATATAACAAAATCATCAGGTCGATTGGAAAAACACATTGACTATTCCCCCAACGAAGCTTTGGGGACTTTTCTGCACCGTGTATATATACCTATAAATGCCATATACATGTACAACGTTTGTTGCATTCCCCACGGCTAGAAAACGACTGGCAACATCTCATTAAGCGGCAGCGCTATTCCGCCGCGCGACCAATTAAAAACGTGTATAACATCTGTGTATATGTGGTGTCTATATATGTAAGTATCATTTGGATTGGAGAGAGAGAGAGAGCATTGACTTTTCGTCGCTATCGTCGCATCAATTTTCCGCGTCGATTACGAGTGCATGCCGAGCGGATCATCGCCGATCGTGACATTCGGCCACTGCACCATAGAGAGAAAGAGAGAGAGAGAGAGAGAGAGAGAGAGAGAGAGAGAGAGAGAGAGAAGAAAGTGCGCCGCGCGCTCTCTTCACCTCTATTATGTGTATTAGCCTCGCTTTCGCAATTCGCGGCTGCTGCTGTTACTGCTGCCGATGCAGCTCTGCAAATGCGCACGTTTCTTACTACAACAGCTCGCCTCGACTACTCGTTTGGGATGAGCCTATGGCTTTTGTTTCGACTCGACGTTACATAGCGGAAGTGTACATCGCGCGAGCCGATAAAGCTGTGATGCCGATGATTTTTTTTTCCTCTTCGTTTCCAGATTATTCTTGCAACGCCAATTGATTGTGGGATAATCCTTGTTCTCGAATTTAATGGATATCTGTTTGTTATGGAAATTTTTGATACATGACTGTTATGCCCCTTTCAGCCACAAAGCATCAATATATTTTATTATCTATTGTGTTATTGCTTATTTGTATTGCTTTTGTAAGAGATCCAATGCTTCTTTTTTTTTCTTTTCTCCGTGTATACTTTGTATGCCGATGCGCAGAACGAGGAAAGGTGCTTGTTACGGCATTATCGACGATGTATTACACGCGAGATGATGACACGCGAAAACGCAATTTCGACGAAAGTACAAAACTAAGAAATATGCGATCGCTGAAAAATTGTGGTTTGTTAAAACTGAATTATATTTATTCGAACGCTTTCTCGGAAAATTATTATGGAAGAAAAAGAATGAGCGGCTTGCATGTAAACATATCACGTGTAACTTCCGCTTCCTATACAATAATGTCTCTCGAATAAATTAAACTAAAGCCGCAGCCGCGACAAATTGGACTGAACGAAATTAGTTGATTGGCGATATAATATATAAAACAAGGTGGAGCAGGTTTTGTCGGAGGCAATATAGTGTCGCGCTTAAATCGCATTAATCATTGTGACGCTTTCCTTGACCAAAAAGAAAGCGAGAGCGCGCAGATAGCTATATACACACAGAGCGTATAGCTTTGAAAAGCGTCAATTTCTTCGGATCGATCGATTAAAAGGATAATGCGGAGGTGAAACCGGTGTTTCGCGCGCGCATGCGCTCTCGGAGACATTGAGAAAATGAAAATATGGGCCTAATTTAGATCGATACCGATCTCCAAGGCTTGGAATTCCATGAATTCCGGGATTGTGTTTCTATGCTAGAAAGTGTACCTTATACTATTATACACGTGTGTTACTGTCTGTGATCCAATGTCGATACTGGACCCCAGATATTCACTCGATTTCGTGGAAAGTGCTCGATATAATGCGATCTGCTTGAATTTCAGATGTAATGTCGCGATTAACTGCGCCCGCGTGCTCGCGTGCACTCGCGCACGCGACTTTCTAAAATTAGATAACTTTTAGACTTTTCATATTATTGCTTGTAAGATCATAAACGGACAACGAACCGCGCGTGCGCGCTCGCGTTCGAGCGATCGAACGTGATAGGAAAAAAAATTTATTTGATCGACGAGATTACACTTGACTGTTTCTTTTTTTTTTTTCTTTTTTCTTCTTCTTTTTCTTCTTCGTACAATTACATAAACACGCGCTTTTTCTTCGCACGAGTCACGTCAACGGCTAATTTGAGTATTTACATGCCGAGTTAATTATGGATTAATCGTGTAATAATACGAATCAGACAACATTCATAATTCGAGATGATCACATCGAAAGTTTTTTTCTTTTCTTCGCGTAATAAAGTTTGCCTATATAGTAGGGAAAGAAAACACACTGCACTCTCGCTCGCACCCGCGAACACACCTTTCGTAATATAACAACGTTTCGCACGCTCGATATTCATTTCACTGATTTTTTTTTTTTTTTACGTAAACCAAGCCAATTAATTATCCACAAAAAAAGTGCTCGAAGCTACGTGTACGTTCAATTACCGTA
>JAWWMK010000021.1:4122901-4150614 GCA_035047105.1 Galeopsomyia nigrocyanea | reverse complement strand
CCAGTATTTAGATGGTGATGGCGTAATTTGCATGCTATATATTATTTATTGTTCCTGCTTGCACTCATTTTATACAATCTCTTTCTTATTTTCTTTCTTTACGGCCGCTTCCAACTTCCCGAGAGACCTGACGTCACGACGGTGCATAGTTGCAACAGAGCGGCGCGCGCGCGCGTGAGCCGAAAATTAGGATTAAGTAAACGGAACTCGACTGCCCATTGTTGAACAGCGTGTCTTGTGTGCTTGGCTTTTGTGTTTTGGAATGTTTTCGAACGGCTCCGAGGACTTGACTTGTGTATTGGCTCGTTCGCTTTAGCTCCTGAAGGGTATAACAGATGTAATTGATTGGCTTCTTTTGAATCTGATTGAGCGGCGATAATAGGTACCTATTAAGTTTTTATTTATTTTCTTTTTCATAGACTTTTTTTTGTCAAGTTACTAAAAAAGATAATGGCCGTTTGTACAGAATTGGCATATCGTATTGATTGATCATCTTTTGTTCTTGAAAAAAGTGTTTATTTCAATAGCCTTCTGCTTCCATGCTAATGAAAGGCGCTAATCTTTTCGCACCAAACTTATTCGTACAAGAACTTTAGACAGAGAAATGTTAATTACAATTTTTCGTGTTCGTATGATTGAATATTGATAAATTGAATTTTTCGAAAGTTAAAGTCATAGCTAGTGTCAATCACATTTGAGTGGCTCATTTATCTCTTAAGAGATTAATTATTAATATTGTTTCCACCAAATTTACTCAAGTTACCTGGAATATACGCAGCAAAAGCTTTTGTGCCCTGACTCGGGCATATCATAAGCTACATTTTTAATTGTTTTGTTCGCCAAGGAAATTTCGTGGAATAATTAACGATTACTCGTAATTGTATTGTGCTTCTTGCACCATCTGATTTATCTGAGAAAAAAGCATATTGAGAAATTAGAAATGCAGCGCCAGGCCATTCATTTCGGAGATAATGTTAAAAGATATTTCTTGATTGTCTCAAAAAAATCTTTTCGCGCATGTATACCACCTATGAGCGTACAAGCGGAGAAAAAAAATAGCGCTGTACACAACATCGAAAGTGATATTGTAATTTGCGAATAACGTGATTGTTCCTCTATACCTTATCAAAGTACAAACTTTCACGCGCATGATTCACTGTACGGGCGCACGGTATAAGTGCGAGCATGATGTGAATCGTAAAGTAAGTTCACGTACGGTTAATTGACAAGGTTCCGTGTTCCTCCTAAAATCGCTTAGAAAATTTGTACGTTGAATCGCGCTGGTTTTTGCGTAACCGGCAGAGAGTGCCGATAGGCGAATATAGCTTTACGTGACCAGACAACGCGATGATAGACGTCATCGATATTTTATAGCCCGAAGCCTTATGCAAACTCCCCGGACCTTTCTACCATTTTGCATTGTGTTCGAAATCCTTTTGAGATATACAATTTTTTTTTTTTTCATTCCGGTTAGCTCGCTCCCCGAGCGAGACCCTGGCCTGCCTCGCGCTGCACGAGGATCGTAAAAGATAGTTAGGTTACACTTGGCGAGATTATGTTATTAGAGAATTTACTTTTGAAAAATAACTTTCTTCCTGTCGATACGCTTTTAGCAGAACAATTCTACACGCCAATTTTCTTCCTGCAAAAATTTTACGTAATGAATTTCTAATCGGATATATCACGACTACTATCTTTTTACAACTATGCTAAGAGCATGGCCTCGATTTCTGCCCGATAAAAGCTACAAGTATCATAATTTGATTTTTTGCTTCGATATGAATTTTAATAACGGCTTCACGCTTGGTGTGAAGCTAATAAATTCAGATCATAGCCTTCCAATGGGGAAAAAAATAACTCTTATATGAATGCAATTACAGAGCGTAACAATAAACTTCGGGCGATACTTATATATAATATATTCCCTATATTTTTCTTTATTTGAGAAACAGAATATACATTGCACTCTCCATTGAAATTCACACTTGTACAACGAGAGAAATATCACTTTTAATCAATCGACAAGCCGACACGTTTGTATACCAACGGCAAAATAGAAACAAATTCCACGAGCAGCGCGAGACTCTATATCGAGAGCCTCGATATCGATGCACGATTGTCTATACGTTCCCATTTAATACAGGTGCGCATCCCTGTAGAAGAATGTAAGCGAACGCGAGAAGGAGCGTCTTCTTCTTCTTCTTCTTCGTCGTCGTCGTCGGTGTCAATGCTATCCGGTGCTGCGCGCGAAACCATCTCGGACCTGTACTCATTTTCAATGCACGGCAGAAGCGTTACGAAAGCCGCGAATCCTTCGTGCTCAAAATAATACCGAGACCGAGAATAGAGTGAAATAGCCGAACGGAGAAGAAATTCGAATTTGATTAGCGACATTCGAAGCATTACAAATGATCGTAAAACCGAGCGACTGTTAAACAATCGTTGTATCGACGAGCGGGTCGCCAGTTTATTATTCGGCCCTTCATGATCGGTTTCTTCGAAATTATTGCGTAATTCTGCAAATAAACAATGTGTCAATTAATATATGGAAAAGAAATTACGAGCATTGTTAACTTTTGAAATTTCACATTCTACGGCCTGAGTGGTCGCTTTGAAAGTTAAATTAATTTTTTTTATCCTCTTTATTCGTTGCGTAACATAATTTTTCAATTCTTCATTGTATGAGCCGCTGTTAAAAAACAAAAAAACTTCAGTGAGCGCGGTTACAATGCTACAATAAAATTATTGGGGTAAAACATTCCGTATACATATTCACGAGGAGAATGTGCATAACCAACAGTTTTTTTTTCAAATCAGCTGGTTTTAAAGGATTTGAATAACTTCACAAAATTTAAATGTTGTTTTTATCTATCCGAAAAAAAAAACAACTTACCAAGTTATTCAACAGCCACGCAAAACGAACGAGTGGCAAAGAAAGAAAAAACTTCCTCGGAAATTTCGAGAGCAATCGTTTTATATAAAAGTGCAATTTGGATTTGTAGCAGGTGTCTGCATAATAAATAATTACTCGCGATACTTTCAAAACATGACCTCAAAAAAAAGAGCAAACTGCATCAGATGCAAAATGAAATTTCACGCTGCGCGCCGAAGAGAGAGAAAGATAGAGAGGAGAGAGAATCTTACGTCACAGGACATTAAAACGAAAACGTCAATTAACAGTTAAGTCAGTGGAGTATTCCCTCTCTCACTCATTTATCGAAGCGAAAATAAAAGCTTCTTCACGTGAAGTTTTGAGCGAAAGTGTATAGCTTGAAGAAGGTCGCGGCGTACGCGGCGGCGCGCGCGAAAAGCGGCGAGAATCGTGCATAGGTGCGCATTATGACACGCGGGCGCGACGACACTCGCGATTTCTTCTTCGAGCTCTCTGAACTTGCTGCTGCTGCTCTGCGCCTGGGCTCTCTGCCAGCTGTCTCTTTTGCATGTGCACATCGATCGTGTAATCGGCTAAGTATTGCAAGCCGACGAAACAATTGACTGTCGCTGATTCATCGCCGCTGCTATTCTTTTTTTTTTCGTACACGTATACGTAGTCATTTGCTGTCGTCGAGCGATTTCGCTTTTTTTTTTCTCTTTTTTGAAACGTAAGTCATTGGTATTGGTTATCCGTTGCGATCTCGAGCGTTAGCATCACAAGGTCATAGTGCAAGGGTTCTGATTTTACTATCTAGCTACTCTATCTGCATGCCTGTTTTGAGACTAGATATTTCTCACGTCTAGTCTCTGCCGGACAGATGGAATTAAGATAAAGATATTATGAGATATTCATATTCATCATCGCAAGACATGAGCTCATTCATCTTTCGAGCCTTACATTTTTGCTTCGTATACGTGTAAAATATTATTGCATTTACACATTTATTAAACTATTTTCTGGCGACGTGAAATAATTGAAATAATGATTTAGGTATCATTTTGAAGGAAACTATAATGTTCATTATATTACCGCATACGCGACTATTAAAATATGCAGTGTGAAAGCTGCTGTTCACTCGAGACATTTTGTTCCGTCACTGCTCGACTTATACGCTTTATTACTTTATTCAAAATATTGCGGCAGAAAACCAGTTCCCGTAAGTTCTTTTAATATTTCGGTATGCGTCGCCATTTCACTTTTTCTTTGACTTTCTTTTTCTCTATTCCGATGTCACAATTTCACACACCGTTAGACTACAAAAAAAAATGTTATCTTTTGGAGCAACTGTTCGATCAAGCGAGATATATGTGATTGTTTGAATTACAGACAATCTTTTTTCAACACTCCACTTCCTAAACATCTCTTACATGATTTCTTAATAAGAAATTTATCATACATTCAGCTGCAATTATAGTAAGGTAATGATCGTTTAATAATAGTATTGAAAGTATTTATTATCATAAAAAACAAATTATACAAAATAAATAACATATAGAGTAGTAAAACATAATGAACGCATGAAATATTATAAATAATATTTTCAAATTAATATTTTACCAGCTAGTCTCATTTGCAAAACGAGTTTCAATACAGAAGCCGTAGACACATCTACGTAAATATAACGTCACTGAACTTATAAATCGAACTACGCGAATGAAAAAGCACACAGAATATGCGAACACATTCAGAGTAAAAGTATTAACTTTCCGATTAACTTTCAGCTAGCGCCCCCCTCCCCAAAAAAAACAATATAAAATAATAGTGGCATGCAAGTTATACTTTTACTCTTTATTATTTTATGTAATCTCGAAGCATTTCAACATTTTATTTGAAATTTCTCTTAGCCACGGGTATAGAATATTAATACATCATGATACTAAAAACAAAAATAGTTGAAATACCATAATAGTAACTTCCGCCAAAATTTTTCTCAACCCTCGCCTCCACTATCGAGTGATCTTCTGAGAAACTTTCTTTGAAATTTCGACAGTATTACACACTTGAAAGTTTACCATGCAAATGTTCCATTCGGTGCTAATTCCCCGGGGTGTATTGCATCGATCGTAAAACGAAAAGAAAATGTGGCTACAAGTGTAAAAAAAACAGAACAAGAAAAAAGCGTATGTGTATGTGTGTCGTGAATAAAATTACCGAAATACAATTAGTCGTTAATCAGTGAGAGAATAGCGCAACGCGCGGGCAGTATCAAGCAGCAGAGAAACGGCTTTTTGGAGTGTATAAAATATATGCGCGCAAAGTGAGCTACCTTGAAATTAAGTGGTTCGCTTCCGTTCTCGATTCGGCGCATATATTACCGAATAATGCCAGTATATAGGCGGCTGCCAAAAATTCCATCTAAGATACAATCGTGTGTGTGTGTGTGTGTGTGTGTGTGTGTGTGTGCGTGTGTGTGTGTGTGTGTGTGTGTGTGTGTGTGTGTGCGCCCCGGTCTTGGATTTGTGTGTATGTGTTTATATATACGTTATGCAACGATATACGACGATGTATCTCGTGAGAACACTTGATCTCGCGCTCGCAAACTGCTGCCTGCTGCCTCGCCGCGGTGGCTAGGCTGTGTGCTTGGCTTCTCCTATCCTTGTCCGGTGTGCTCTATGCATATTACGTCAGCGTGTCGCAATCCACACAAAGGATAATAACCTTGCTTGCGGCGAGCCACCGACGCAACGTAACTTGCGTTCCCGTCGATCTGGTTGCCTTCGCGCTAGGAGTAATAGTAATAATAACTAAGGCTACTTTCGTTTTCATCGCATTTAACTTTTTCAAAACTTTGTTTTTTTTAAATGTTGTTTTAATTTTTTTTCCCTGTAAATCTATCATCTCATTATTTGGCTGCAATCTTATATAGCTCTTCTTCTTTTGAGAGTTTTGTCTTAATTATTTCTCTCACGAGAGTAGCTCATATCATTAACTAGAGTACATACCTACCTATATCATACCCTCCAAAAATATAGCAAATTGTAAAAATGTATAAACACTTCATTCGTTGACAATGTATACGACAAAAACGGGAATTACTCAAAATGAAAGATTTTGGGTAATACGTACGGCGCAGCTAAGTCGGCCGAGTTTTGTCATACTCTACTGTATTGTATTGTAAATAATTATTTTATAATAGGTATTGAAATTCGATAATTCCGCTAAGCATATTCATGTATTAAAATATTGGATATTTCATTGTTGACAAAATAGAAATGAATGAAATTCTTCAATCTGTAGGCGCGTTATAAGTATGCCTTACCAAACTCGGACCGTTTCTACTGAAATTCCTATATAATACATCATCATAGAGTATTCAACTATTGTCGTCTTCAAAAATTCAACAATACAAAATTACTTTTTGCTACTGTTGATTCTTCTTTTAATCTCATTATTAACATTTTGAATAGAAATATATTGAAACGAATAAAACAAATAAAGAGCTTAATTAATGCAATATTTTTGAAGAATGACTTGATTAGAAACTCATAAGTATATAGTGTTTCAATTTCTTTGAAAACTGTCTGTCTGCATTACGTTTGCATTACGTTAGTATTACGTTACGCTAATCGTTAATAATAAATACTGTGGTGAACAATGCGTAGCACGAGTCGCAGTTGTTTGATTTTTGCCTGTCGTTGGCTTTATGGATGAGTGAACTAAAAAAATAGCGGAGACCTTTAGATTTTGCAGAACTCTATTTAGAAAGTTCATCGTAAGCTATGCGTTACGATTGCACAGGCTACTCGAACCAAATACAGACCACACCCCGCTTCCTTTCTAGGAAAGTCCCATTGCAACTTCAACTTTGGTAAGCTTAAATAGTGTAATCATTTTTTTCTTTGTATTGAGAAGATGTCTCAATAGTCCACAAACATTAGGTGCGAGTTGTTTCAAAAGTAAACAATAATTAGAACTATTATCTAATGTTGAAACATTACGAACGCTAGTTGAACTAACTCATATTTTCTGTCCATTATAATTTTGAATTTCATTTAAATTAGAATGTATGTGAGCATAAAAATGCGCGAGTGACGGGGAAAATGAGAATGACTGGTTGGTTTCGTTTGTCTTTTTTATTATGAGCACACATTATTTAGCAAACATAATGATGAAGATAATCGATAGCTTAAAAAACGCTTAAAAGATAATTAAAACTTAGGATTTACAACTAGTTAATTTTTTTTTATAATAACATGTACATAAAATACGCCCTGACAAGATAAATGAAAAAAAAAAAAAACAATATGCAAAATCGAAAACTCGCTTATACACTTCCATCAGTCTGAATTTCAACAATCTTCATAAATTTAGTGGTACTTTGCCGAAACGGAAAATTCTTTCGCGTTCCGCACAGAATTCGCAAGCGGAACATAAACATAAAGATTTAAATGGAGTAACCCAGCGTCAAATACATTTTCGATCGAGACAGAAAAAAAAATCACCACTCCAATGCACGCGCGCGCGCGCGTTAACGCCATTATCTCGGGAAAATAATAAACTCGATTCTATCCCTAATCACTACTAGATAATTACAAATCCGTTGCGTCATATGTATATACAGTGTATAGCAAAGGGTAGAGCCGTCGCCACCGCATCATCATCATCTCTCGATCGGTAATAATCAGTCGGGCGATAAAGTACATACACGTGCATATATAAGATGCGCACAAACTCGAGTGAAAGTGCACATATATATAGAAACGACCCGTACAACGATTATTTCGCACTGCGAGACTTGCGAAGAGAGAAATAAAAGAGAGATGGACGACGAGCGCTTGTTGCCTCCCAGTAAGTGCATATACGCTGCATACGTTGTAGACTCGATCATCCCGTAGATTCAGAAAGATAGCGAAGAGAGGCTTTTTAAACTCTTCGTGTGTTTTCCTTTAATGGGCCTGTATATAAACGCACAACATTGTTATGGATGTACGAGTATGAATATAATCCGGACAGCTGATGGTCGAGTTAAAGGAAGACAAAGGAAGGTTTTCTTCGCTTTCCGTCGTCACTGTGACGATGACGACGACGCTTTTGCAACGAGAGGCCTCCTGTCGCAGGCAGCGGGACGATTCTTATGATACAGTGAATAGGCAGGCAATCACGATACGATTTTCTTTGTCTTTTATATCAGTGTTGCGATATGACTTCACTTGAAGATATTTTTATATCTGTGAAACGTATGATTTTGTAATTGATCGAATTATTTCATGTATATTTCATTAATGTCAACCTGGATTCAACTCACCCCTAAAAGACTGGAAAGATGGACTTAGTAGTAGCCGAAGCTAATGTCGTGCAAGGGAGCTGCAGAGTTTGAGGGCAGTGCGTAGTCCCTGGCAAGTTGGTCGAGAAGTCCACCGTTGCCGCTGCGTGCCTGGGGCTGAGGTCGGGGTCGTTCTTGAACGGGTGCTGGGCCGAATTGAACCGGGCCATTCTTGGAGTATTGGATAGCCTGAGGTTGCTCGTCGTACAGTTGCTGTTGCTGTTGCTGTTGCTGTTGAATCAGCTGAGATTGCAAAGCGGCGCTCAATTGGGATCTACTTGGCTGCTGCTCGGCTGGCGTGAAAATTGCTTGGGGTGCCGGTTTTGGGGCTCCTCGAGGTTGCGCGGCATAGATTGCCTGGGTGTGGGCTGCTGTGGCGAATTGTGGCTGGTACTGTTGCTGATAAGCTGCTGGTTGCTGACGCGCTGGTGGTGCCCTGTGACATGAATTTTTCACCTTGAGTATAATGCAAATTTGACGAATTGGTTGCTTGTAGCAATTTTTATTCGATATAAAACGAGTAACGCAGATGTTGAAGTAATGCATATAGAGCCAAACAATTAAGTCGCTGTTTTTTGCTTTACAAATATTTGGAGGTGATAATTTTACCAGTTTTGTTGTAAACAAAAAACCCTACAACACTCAATTACTACTGTAAAATGTAGCTTAATTATGAAATTAAGCCAATTGTGTCTAATAACCACCTCTTTTATGTAACCTTCACAATCCAGTTTCTCAAAGATATCCTTTCAGATATTACGCTACACGCGCAGGCATATATCTTTACTCGGAATTAGTTGTAGTTCAGAAATCGTTATGACACGGTGTCATAATGAAATTCAGCTCAGTCACTTCCGCGAGATTTTATTAAGTCGAATTAAAAAAAAAAATGCACAATTATAAGTTTAGATGTTATCAGATTACCCGATTGTGTAATCGCGACAGTTAGAAAAACTCGTTCAAAATCTCCGTTAAACTCGATTCAATTAACTTCAAAAGAAATGATTTCTTTTTTTTTCACTGCAAGGCCTAATTCCAACAACAATCTCTTGCAATACTAATTGTTGTTGTCGAATAAAAAGTTTCCACGCGTGTGATCAATTGAAACTGTCTATACCTCTGCGGCTGTGGTCTGTGATTTGAGGCGAGGTAGGGCTGTTGATATTCCGCGACGTCTTGGCCGTACTTGGCTGCCTCGAGAGCTTCCTTGCTGGTAGTTTCGTCGATGAGAGTCGGAGGAGCGACGGTGATACCTTCACCAGAGGGCTGGAAACCATACTGATCCGCGCCATATTCGACTACTCGAACTTTGCCATTGTCATCGACGAATCCGTATTTGCCTTTTACCTCGCCATTAGCCAATTTCGTTTCGATCTGAAAATAACAACTGTGATAAGCTTTCTTCCAGGTATAGACAAATTAGAGGTTTATGGTCTATAATCAATAAAAAAGAATAATTAGATATGTAAAATATTTACGCTTGCGAAGTAAGTTGACACAAGTTTTGAATATTCAAATCGACAAATCGATTACTTTATAATTTCAAATATAAAATTCCAAAGGATCATCAACAGTAAATTTTTTTTCAAAGCACACCGGTTAGCAATGGAATTCTCTAAAAAAAAGTTTCCACGATTGAGAAACGAAGTTAGAAAAAAAAGAAGTTGTGAAAGAGGTACGAACTTTCACGAAAGTAGAGCAGTAGTAGCAGTGGACGCACGTGCAAGAAGGAAGAAATGCCGATCGACTCGGATAAAAAGTACAAAAAAACAAGTAAAAACCGAAAGAAAAAAAGCGCACACACTCGGTGCACACGATGCATAAGTCATGTTGGATCGTAACGTATGTATATATACCTTGAAGGAGCCGTCGGCACCCTCGAAGCCATAGGTGTAAGAGCCGTCCTCGTTGTGCCGGTTGATCTGCTTAAGGATGGCGATAGGCGTGGGTTTGGGCGCGGCAGGTCCCCTCTGGGCAGCAGCTTGAGCTGGGCTATAGCTTCGGGGCGTCGGGCTGTGGACCGGTCGTGCGGCCGGCTGATCCGACTCGTAGTCGCCGTACACCTCGCCGTTTATGTAATTGCCGTCGTCCGGCTGGTAGCGCTGGCCTGCCACCAACGTCACCGCCGCCAGCAGCAGCCCCAACACGACCTGAAAACGTTAAACTTTAATGAGCTCACCGAGCTACTTATATGTGGCGCTTGTTCCACGCAGCTTTTCTTTTTCCTCTTTTTTTTCCGCAGTCGACTCTTTCTCCGTGAGCACGCACGGATCCCTCGATTATGCCGCTGCGTCGCACGGCGATTGCCTAATCAGCAGATGTTTGCTTTTGGAATTGTGCCCGGTTAATTGGACTCTCACTGTGCCTTCTTCGGTCAATATTATTTCGCGACAGTTTTCTTGCTCGTTAATTGAATCGATTGTTTCGATTTTATACCATACGCCAAAAGAAATCTGTGAAATTCTAATAGTTCCTCCTTTCTCGATCTCCTCTTCACTAAGCTTTCGAATCCAAAAGTACATCATGAATTGTGTAAAATCAAAGCCACTTATTCACTCAGAACTTGAGTATTACGTGCGAGGCGACTGCGACGAAATGTTGTAAATAAACAAAACCTCAATTATAAATCGAAGAATTTTTATTGAATAACAAGTACGACAAACGCATTGTTTTTCGGGTTTTTCAAGGTAGACCAACAAAGGCGAGTTACATCACGTTTTTTTTTCCTCTTCTTTCTGCCAATGACTAATTGGTCTTGCATTCGACTTGAAAAACTTTCACCATTTACACGTCGACTTGTTTTCCTGAATCGTCGCGGGCGGCTCCCTTACAGGGAATCGCGAAATCGGCCCTCAAGGTAACCTCTCTTGAGTTTACGCACAACGATACCATCTATAAAAAAGAATAATGATACACTCGCGTTCAGTACTTGCGTGAATGGTTTCTCGAAAAAGAATCAAATTTGACCTCAATTCGTGAAAAAAATACTGAGAAATAACGGTCATACCAGTAAAATAATAAGAGCACTCGTACCGTCTAGCAATTATTAGTCTCGTAATTAGTGCAGCATCTCAATGAGCTGCGATTGCTCTTCTCGTCGGCCAACAGATGAACTCTGAAAGACGACGAGGGTTGCGGCTCATCGTAATCGTAATATTGGCCCCTCGCGCTGTCGAGATCCTCGAAGCAGAGCTCGCGAATTCCCTTGAGCACGATGTAAAATAGCAGTAGCTGCGCGGCATTCGACAGGATCTTGGGCGGCGAGAGAAAGGACAGCACGGAGCCGAATGGCGAAGCCGCACTACCCGGCCGGCAAAAACCCGAAAGCATTTCAATGCTGCCGTAACGCACGCCCGGCAATTCCACTTGACAATTTTTCAGACCAGACAGATTTTGTAACCTGCAATGCAGCGACAACGGTGGCGTGCCCCTCCGCAAAAAAAAACGCATTTTTCGCAGTTTACGTAAGTCTTTTGTTCCGAAACTTATGTTGACATGTATACGCGTAGTTTTTGAAAAGTTCAACTTGGTTATGTTGCGCAACCGGAAAAAGTGGCGCTCTTAATTGGTATAATGAGTAAATATTTAGAAGAGAATGAAGTACGAATTATTATACAATCTTCAAACGTTTTGCCGCGCGCGATCCAAACTTTATAGAGTTTTGTCGAACAAGTAAATAGATTGAATAACTATCGGGTGACTGCAGAGTATTATTCCAACGCAAGCAAGTACACATACGGAGAGCGAGAGAGAGAGACTATGTAATGACATAGAGAAAGTGAAAAAAGATAAATATACACAAGTGGGAAATGCAAGAAGAAAATCATTCAAGAGATCGAAATCACACTTGGAACGGTAGACGGCTGCTAGCTAAGTTCACCATACGTAATTCCATATCAATAGCTATCGACGAAAGGTAAACTTATTGACTGTTATCTGTCGGAATTCCAATTCCATCGGGGAATTGAAAGTCTCTCAAATATTCGCGCATTATTTAATGTACACACACTCACACATATATATGTAGCACAAAACAAAAGAACTTTTAACAAGCCTATACACTTTCGAACGCTTTCAAATCGGTTGAATAACCGAACAGCAAACACATCGAAGGCTTTCAGAAATAATGTCACAATGGCCATCGAATTGCACGAAAAAGAAACTGAAAAGCGGGCGATGCAAAAAAAAGAGGAAAAAAAAACGGACATCGTTGGTATTCGTTTCAAAAGCCGCGGTAATCTTTCTCTCGTTAGGCCGCGCGCGCTCGCCTTTAACATCCGGACTAGAAACCGCAAGTGAAGGACGCGAAAGTGTTTTCAAAGTGTTTTAGCCATATAGCGCGGAGACTCGATGAAATCGAGAGCTAAAACGTATACATACAGCCGACATTGCACGTATCTTCCGAAAGTGATTTACCGCAAAAACTGAGCTGAATGCCAATTACCAATTTCAAACTACGCCTCGGACACTTGTAGTTGGCCTTTACCGATTCCAAATACTCAGTGCAATGGATTTCTCTGAAAATGTAGTTTCATAAGTATCGTTATCTTTCCGTATCGAAGAAAAGCAAGAAAAAAAGCTTAAAATTGGTATTAACGTGTCTGGTCGTTGATTAGCAATCGCAACAAAAGAAAAAGTGGATCATGCGGTGTATCCACAGCAACGAATTCCCATAAAGCAACCGAAACGATGCAACACCCACGCTGCGAGCCTCGAGCTCATTAATGCGTGTCCGTAAGAACCCATTGGAATATACACACATATATTTAGCGAAAAAGCCGATGAAATAGCATTCACCTTCCGCGAATGTATAGATACTTTTACCGGAACCTCTCTCGCGGGCGCGATCATGCATTATACACATGGACACACAGACACACACACGCAAGCTTTCGATACTATACATGTAACTCGAGCGCGCGCTCGCGCTTGTGCACTTCCTGATTGCGTTCTATTTTTTTCGCGATCCAGTTTTAATAGTAACGTTTGGCAATTATGATTCGCATGCGAACTTTACGCGATATATAGATATATATTTGCGCTGGCGCTACGAGTGAAAACTGTCTCGCGTTGCGCAACCAATCGCGGCGTCGATAATACTTTGATTAATGCCTCGCGAGCGCGCACCCATTTATCCACCTCTCTCTCTCTATCTTTTATTTCCATTTGTCCTCTTAATTGTATGCGGGATGGAATATAGGTTCATTAACGATCTCCCTCCCTGGTATTAGACGGGTGGCGAGGTGCATAATTATTTATTGCATAAGTTATGCAATATCGCGCTTACAACAAATTTATTCCGCACGCGCTATAACTCTCGCGTGTTGTCGCGTGAGAACTTATGAATTTTCAAGAATTATGCGAACTGTAACGTGAGCTTTCTCGCGTGCTATGATGTTACACTTGGTGTTTGAGCAACGACTTCATTTTCTGGATTTGCCATTTTAATGAGATGATTTATGCGAGATATCAACTGATAAATCCGATACAATGTTGCGGATTTCGACAGTACCTTCATATTGTGCGAAATAATTTTTTTTTTCTCATCTTCGCTGCAAGTGCAATCGAGCGCATCGCTGAATTAAAATTAATAGAGTTTATTACACAAGACGAGCAATCAATCGAGAAGAATTGACGATGCAATATTTGTAATAATGAGTTGCTGTATGCAGCGTGAAATATTGCTGCATTCTAGAGAAAGCTGCAGGTAAGATAACTCTCGAACGTACTTATCTCTTGAAGAATAATTTAAGGAACCTTACCTTATTGCCGTGAAAACGAGTCACTATATATACGACAAATTTATCAGTAATAGAACTGTAATGATTGACAGAGAAAAAAAAGTCAGACACAGAGCTTGAAAAATCGGATGAAACTCGAGATAATGACGCGAGAAAAGTTCTCTTCAAAGATATGTATCGAATGACACGATAAATTATAATCTTTCGTGAGATGTGCAGTGAAAAGAGAGAGAGAGAGAGAGAGAGAAAGTCAACAACAGCAGAGCTTAATAAGTGTATCACTGAGGGCGATCACAATGCGCGATGGTCGGTCACGTGTCACACGCGTAACGAACCGCACTCTACGTACCGTTGCAAGGTTCCGCATGATGCGTTGGTAGTTTTGGTTGAAAACGGCAAGCTTCGAGTCCCAATACAACCCTTTGATCGCTCCACGCGGCGTTGCGCTGCAATCAGCTGTGTCGTTTGACAGTAGCAGTCGGCAGGCCCAAGTGAATATGCGTGTGTGAGATAGGCAGCAGCAGCGGCGAGTAGGCTAGAGAGTACCGGCCTCGGCGCACACTGGGGCCCTCATATACCTTAGCGGGTATTGCCTCCCCCTACCAACTTGGCCCGCTTCACCTCTCCGAGAGCGCTCTCACTCTGCATCCCCTACACACGCGCCGCCGACAGATACGACAAGGCACTTTCACTGTCTATTCTACCTCCCTCCCTTTCTCCCTACCTCCCTCCTTCCCTCGCTCACTCTCTTTCTCTCTCTCTCTCTCTCTCTCTCTCTCTCTCTCTCTCTCTCTCTCTCTTTCATGTGTTTGAAAGGCTGACCAAACTAACTTACACCTTAATGTAATGTGCCACCTTGCGATCCCCCGTACACCACTTGGCGCGCCTGCGCGCTCGCATTGCACTCACCACATTTTATCTTGCTGTGTTATTTTAATTGTCAAGGTTCGGCTTCGCGAAGTGAATTGCTTCAAGCTCCTTGATACTGCTCTTTGTAGTGAAGTGTAGATATTGAAAACGTGATGAGAATTATACGGTAGCCATTTACTATACTGTATTTTGCAATTGGAAATGTGAAAAACTTTCGCACGAATCGAAAGTATTTATTGGTCATTTCGATGAAGAAAAAAAAGGCACTCGAATCATCTAGTTTATTTGCAATGTTTGTAAACTCGCAGCATGAAAAATCTCACATGACCCGTTCTGCTGCAGCAGCTGTGACCGGTTTACCCTGACTCAAAGATGGAATCGATCACTTAACTGACGCGCGTTATATAACGCTCGATTTAATGATTCTTTTAGCCGTATAACGGCATTTAGCGACTAATAAAGATGATAAATTGGGCCTCTTTTCTCCAATAGAAGATTACTCGCAAGATTTTCAATCGAAAACTTTTTAATAATCAATTTTCTTAGCTATATACTCAGCTTTAATTACAAGCGTTCGTCGAAAATTACGAGCGAATTAATTAATTACTCGACGGTCAATTACTTGAGTCACTGTATGTTTCAATCTACGTACCGTAATCTCGAAAATAAATTAGTAAATCAGTGTACTTAAATCATATTTTTCTAGACGCGGCTGGATGCTAATCGAACGATAACTAACTGAAAAGTATAGACGGTCTGTCGCATGATTTAGATACTAGCATGTGAAACTTATCTTGTAAAATTTCTAAAGTTTCAGATTCAACTTGTTTCTCTTTGTTTATAACTCAATATCAGAATAATTTTTCTGAAGAAATTTATCGACTTTGCTGTCTAAATATAATATGTTGCTGATCTATAAAAATTGCCATACTATGTTAAAAAAAAATTTGTTGTGCTAAAGTTTACGTAAGTTCGCCATCATAAGATCCATAATATACTGCGGCGAAAAAAAAAGCAGATTCCATTGTAATATTCTTAATATTTTCAATGACATGATAATAATGTAATAAAACATAATAGGTCTTCCGCAAAAGCCGTTATATTGGAAAAAGCATTCAACAAATAATAAATCACACTGATCGTTAGTGACTCGCAAAGTTATGGTGAAAAACTTGACATAGTATCGAAGACTTGCAAAACTCCTCATTAGAATTCCAAAAATTTGATTTTTAAAAAACAACTATGTGGGAGAATTAGTTCGGGCAGGTAAACTGCCTGTCTGCAAAGAGTCCGTCAACTTTTTGCCCAAAAATTGACGTTCAAAAATGTAAACGATTTAATTAAGGACCCGGGCCTACCTAAAATTACGGAGCGCTGGCAAGATTTAGCAAGTCAAATTGGCGGGTAGCTTGAGATTGTGAGCGTGAATTTGATGAATGCCGAATAGGCGGGAAAGAAATCCAAGACACGACACTTTTGATTTTTGCCGAATATATGGTTTTTTTAAATATATCATTTCCATTATATAACTTCCGAGTGATTGTCAGTCGCTGTAATTTTTATATCACGTAAGTCACTAAAAATAATAAGAAACAAACTGTCTCGCGCGATTACGTGGTTTAAAAAATTTTTTGCACCCTTTATTTGCTTGACACACATAATTTGAAAATTGAACGGCGTGACCAAAAAGAACGTTTCGTCGATGCAGTAATCATTCGGAGCTGCAGGTTACAGACTCATTGTTACAAAAGAGCGAGAGAGGATACCGATTAACTATTACCCCAGCAGCGGAACGCGTAAACAAACATAGTCTCTGTCTCTCTGTTTCTCTCATCTCGGTCGTTACACAAAGGTGGCATGGGCGCGGACTGACGACCAGCAGCAGCAGTAGCAGCCGCAGCAGCAACTTCCGAGCAAGCATATAGGCATGTAAGAATTGTTACGCCGTCAACTATAACCTTTATATAATCCGCGGGAGCTGCAAACTGGTCCATTCTCACTTTCGACTCGGCAGCGCGACTATACAAGAGCTTCGCGATAGCGCTTCGCTGCGGTGAGCCGTATTCTCTAAGTGGCTTTTTCATCGCGTTATATCTAATCCGACCGCACGTCGCTCAATTTCATCCTTTTTCTCCCTTAGCCAATCTGCCGACGACTTACATGCGTATGTATATATGCGGCTATAGCTGGCACCGCGGAGATCGGATATCTTGCCACGCGTGACTTCGCAGCCGACCGCATATACAAGCACAGGTGTATCAATGCGCCGAGTCGACAGATATCTCTTTTTTATTGTATTGACTGGTAGCCGACTGATGTGATTTGTTAATGCGATTCTTAATTAGAATTTTATGTAATTATAACTTCTTATATAAGAAATATTGATCGGCAGATATATCGATCCGCTATCGGAACAAGGCTTTCTTTGATTAAATAAAACACAAGTTTCAACATGTTCGGAATTCATGAATATTCGAAAAGCTTGTTTCGCTTATTTCACTATGTCAGAATACATTTCTCTTTCCCATCAAAATTAGTATTGCCAGATTATTATGATCGATAATCGGAGTCTATCATAGTGCACTTTACTCTGAATAGCTCTCTGGCAGAAATTGGTTGCAAATCATATGAATAATTTATCGATACTTAACTTACATGATGATATATTATTTGTAGACAGAAAAAATCATGTTAGTTTGTGAATCAATTGAAATTTTATTTGAACACAACCATTTCACAATGATAATCGAAAGATAAAAAGAATGATCCTACAATATAAAAATTATTTTATACCTGTATGCATAAACCGATCTGAGCAATTTCCGTGGGCATCGCTTGTTCCGTTCAAGCTCTCGCGGCTGACGTTTCTTGTAGGCGTCTGACTGCAGAGCGCGAGAACACGGAAACGCGACCCCACGACAGATAAGCATTCGCGTATATCCGCGCACGCGAACAGCTGTCTACGGACGGCCGCCGATCCACTGGTGACGTAAGCTAAACGGGATGCAAATCCGTTCTCTCACAAGGTGCAAGCTGTGCATGACCAACCGATTCTCTCGGAGAGCTGATCTTTAAAAGTTTGTTACATGACGAGGTATAAAGTACAAGGTTTATTGTTTGTTTGCACGAGAAATTCAATTATTCCTTAATTTTTGAAAATAAGTTTATTAGTTAAATGTTTATTAGAACTTTTTTTTGTTGGATTGAACTTTAATTACAATCATTTGTGATTCACTTGTGTAAGAAATATAAAAGTCACGGGACATTTTCTTTTCCGCGTGTGTCTCGATTAGAAGAAATTTAATGTTTTCACGCGAAGTATGCAAGGATAAATAAAAAAAAAAAGAAACAAAGATACAAGAGCGTTAAACACCTGAGAAGAAAAGCCGAAGTATGCCAGCGCGGATTTTCCGTCGCATGAGCGCGCGAGGGGAAAAAGGAAGTAGGAAGTAGACGGAGCGCGTGGACACATATACTATATATATACGCCGCATGTGAATGTTAATGAAGACGAATGGGAACTTTCAAGGCTGTAAAGTCAAACGTAATGTGTCGACGGCCGTGTGTGGAAACTCGCCCGTGTATGTATATATATATAGCTTGGAAAAGTTTTCTGCATATGCACGATAAATCGATATATACGTATACGACTGGCATGTGATCGGGTCTGCAGAGAAATTTTACGCAATGCCCGCGCATATAGTCCATTCGTTGTCTTTTGACTTCCGTTTTTGCCAGGTGCATTAAAGCATAACCGTTGCAGTATTTTAGACAACATTAAAATTGCAGCGCGCCGTGGTGTAATTAGCGTAAAAGCTAGAAATCGGGAATATTAAATTGAATTCTAAAATACACCTGCAAAAGCTTATTAGTGAAGCTAATACAAGCAAAAATTTAGGAGAATATTTATGATCAAACTACATTAGTTGAAACAATTTAATATCTATTGGTCACGAAATTTTTTTAAATTAAGTGTTTATATTAGCTTTGTATAAATATCATACATTGATTAGGTCTCTACTGATAACCAACTCATTTCTTATCATTTCCTACGTAAACATGAAGTAAATAATATCAAAGTCGACTTCTGCAACACAGGAAGCATTTTAGAAACCAATCAACGCGCGTAAGTTACAACTTTTTAATCAGTACAACTTACTGTGACGTGTTAATTACAAGGAATCCGACCATTCTTTGTAGCACTTTTTTTTACACGTACATATGTACTAGCCAAACACTTATCAATCTTCCAATTTCGAATATTGTTTACTGAAAATAAATTATTTAACTATTGATGTATTAAAGCTACTGTATAACCTTCACTCATAAATATAAACATGACCTGAAAAAACAGTCGATTGTTGCGTACCTTGAATGGGATAAGATGGTCAAGAGAAGCGACATTTGAAATAAAAAAGTAAAGGGATGCCTTCAAGGACAAAAAGGGAAAGATAAATGCATAGTAACTTACTTTTTTTCATAATGTTCCACATCTGTTTATGAATGTTAATGTCTTACGTAATGATTCTGTTGTTCGTGCATACTATCTAATTTTTCAAGTCCTTTATGTCGTTTTTGAAAAAATTGTGATTTTGGCATTTATAGATTGAAATTGTTTACTGAAAGATTTATAGATATGGCCAACGTATGGTTCTAGGTCACATTAGAATGATCGTATAAAATAGTTTCGAATTCGCATTTTAACTGCTTTTCTATATAAAAATTTTGATTTATATTTGCAAGTTATACAAAGGAATATTTAGGTAACCATAGAACGTTTAATTAAACTGCGAATATAAAGTAATTTAATGTATGCGCTCAATAAAAAAAAAATAATGATCAGGTATAAAGATGATCATTGTAAATTACGTGACTGCAAGTATGTTAAAAGTACTGTTGCCATTGAACCGAATGACGTACAAACTTATAGCGGTCAGTCGCCAAAATAATTTTTCAGTAAATAATGCATAAATTAATAATCACACTTTCAAAAAAAAAAAAAAACGGGAATAAATACATATATTGAATGAAAGAAAAGCTCGCGGCGTCGATGGCCTTGCGAGTTATTTCATGGAGAAAATGGTGAAAGTCAATTGGCAACCAACGCGCCGACATTATGTCATTGTATGGATTTCGGTCGGACTATATACTTACGGTATACACCCAGTGCAGACATGCAGCTGTACTCGTGTTTCTTTTATAAGAACGGTCCTGCGACCTTGCGAAATTCGGTCAGCGCTCCGGTTTCTATAAGCTCGGGGCGGTAAACGCCCGACCGAGCTTGTTACAAAATTACGATTTTTCTGAGTCACCGAGCTCCGTGCGCGCACAACTTATGGATCATTTATACATGCGAGATGCCGGCTGCTTTGTGTCTCCTCGCCTTGGCTTAATAATATGTGCCGTTACGAAAGTTCCCACGTGCTTTTCGTCTGTTGTGTCTGCGACGACCAGATCGCATCTGGATGGCCGAATTAATCACTCGAAAATTTCGCGTGTGCGAAATCTTTGCGGTGTCCTTAAAGGCAGTAAAGATGAGTATTGATGAAAAAAGTTGGCCGCCTTGAACTTTTTTTTAAACGTTAATTTGTTGTTTGTGAATTTCTGGTGATCCATTTACTGAAAACACGTCATGTGATAATGTATATTTTTACTTTCCAATTCTTCATGGGTATGCAGTGCAAATTTTTATTAAATTTCGATTAAACGATATAATGCTAATAAATAAATTTACGCAGATAAGTCTGCATGTGAAAAGGTCGAATTATTTATAACTGATTTTTTAAATCCAATTAAATTCTCAACCACGGATTTTTTCATTTAAATTTATGTAAAGAATTAAGATGGCATTCAATTTTATTGCTTAAAAAATCCAAAAAAGTTAATTAAGTGGTGCACATTGGAATTCATGGTCAATGACATGGTGATTGTCGTTTTTAAATCTGACTTAAAAGGAGCTTTTTTTCATTGAAAGGATGACTGAGAAAATTAACTGATTGCTCATCTATTTAATCAAAAAAGTTTTTGAGTCTACTGTTTTCAGAAGTAGCAATTTCTATTAATTTTCATACTTTACAGTACGTGCAAATCGAATCAGTTATTAAAAGCTATTAATGAATGCACTAAATACATAACGCAATTCGAAATATTAAAAATATATAACTAATCAGCTTCATAGATACATCAAAGTCTAAATAAAATAATTTGTCAATTAAAATTTCAAGAAAAAAACTATAATCTCGCGTCATACTTATTGCATTCTTTGCGAAAGTTATGAAAAGCATACAGAACTTCCGGTGGCCGCTCCTATTTTCAACATTGCTATGCATTATCAGAGCCTTAAGAGTCGCGTAACCTACTCAAGACTCCGTGGAAGCGTTACATAAGACGACACACGAAGCGTGAACCTCGCTGAAATAGAGCAATAAATATAAATTTTGCGTTTCGCACGAGAGATTTACGTGGGTGTGTGTGAGTTTGTGTGCGTGCGTCCCAAATAAAAACAATCGAAACGCATGATCATGTAAATTTTCAGCCGCTTATCTACTTTCATCTACAACTTTAACTACTTAGCTCGGAGGATATTTATGGGTCCTTCTCGTCGGCGAACACATAACACGCTTTATGTACGAAAATCGCGGCATTGAACATAGAGGATATAAAACATCGATCTGGATTATCATTTATCGTGGGAGATTAAGTTTTAGAAACAGCAAAAGTCCATTTCGCAAATCATCAATTAGAAAAAGCTGCTTGCAAAAGTATATCGTAATATCCATATCGAGCGAAACCCATCGCAAAAATGAATTTGCACTTATACGCGAGTAGCGCGTGGCTGCGGCGGGCGGGTGCATTGTTCACGGCAAAAAGAGGTATGCAAGGTCTCGCAGTCTTTCTCCGCGAGCCCGAGCGCGAATTGACCACGCCGAGAAAATAAGGCCCTGCCTTTCACGTGGCTCTCGGTTTATTGTGCGCGCACGCACCTATATATGTACAAGTATACCAACATACATTTCGCTCGCTGATAAAACTTTACATTCAAGTTTAAAGCGCTATACAACGTCGTTTTATTTGATCAAAGGATTTTGCGACTTAATTGAGGCATAAATCTTATTTTTCAATGCCACGCGATTCTGACAATTATTGCCGTCGCTATAAGAGAAATGAATGGCATTAGCATCGCACTTAAATATCTCGTTTCTCATCTCGTAAAAGCCCCGATGAAAAATGCAGTTGTCACGCCATAAAATCACCGCAAGCGCGAATCTTTTTATATAGCGGCTTCATGCTCGCTGAGCACACGATGGGAGTATTTTGTACGAGCAAACGTAAACTTGTACAATAGAAAGCCAGGAAGTCGCGACAACAACCGTGACATTAAATTATGTAGTGCGTCTAAGCTTAAATTTAGCTCTCTCTTTCGCGCGCGCGCGCGCGCGACTGTCGCATACTGTTACATCTTGAGGTGCAAATTTAGCTGTCGCATTGACGTCGCGCGATGACCAAGTCATTCTCACGCGGATTACGCATGACATGTCGACTCGGTTACGACACTTTCCACTTTTTATGCGGGCTACCGATCGATACTGTCAAACCCGAAAAGAAAACAAGAAAACGATTTCACGATTGCAGAATTTCAATTCATCCAAAAATTTCGAAATTACGGAAATATTGTCCGTGCAAACTATTGATTTTCCAAAAAAAAACTCTGCAATGCTAATTTTGTATTTTCTGTGCGAGTTGGAATTGATATTATTTTTACCTACTAATAACGGCTAGTATTTTGAAAGACTCTGCCAATCGGATTATGGTCTATTGATTTCTTATTCAAAGAAATTTTGCGCTCTTATTCTCATACTATCATGCATTGATCATTTTCCAAAAATTTAGACAATTAACATTTTTATTTGTAAATACGATAAGAATATCGGATTAAATTAAAACCTATGAAAGAATTACTAAATGCAAGACATCGATTGGGAAATATTCAAATTTTACCAGAAATATTAAATTTTTATACGTAAAAACTAAATTTCATATTCATTATCATCAGCAATATCATCGTTATCGTCATCGTCATCGTCAGTATTGAGAGAAACACAGTCACGAAATAATCATCGATTATTAACAAAAAAAAAACTACTGCTGAATCTGTTGAAACTATTTTTTGCACAATTCATTTTATTGTTATAGAGGAGCACTTACTTTATGAATGTTTAAAATGATAGATTTTTTCCATGTTATATTTCATTTAGATTTGATTAATCTTTTAGTTTGATTGATAATCAACCATTTAGAAACTTAACCATTTTTTACTAGTTACATAATAAATGTATCTAATAAAAATTAAGCTGTGCCATGTTAATACATTTTTCAGTACAACGTAACAAAACTCACATAATTAACTATTTACGGTTCTGTTATCGAGTAAAAATTCGTCTATTGATGTCAAATATATTAGATATAATAGTCTATTTTTTGTACATTTAATCGCTTTTTATTGGCCTAAAAATAATTTAGTTAACTGAAGCAATCAGCCGCTTTAAATCTTAGATTGTCAAAAATTTCAGTCATTCGACTAATAATATTCGGCAATTGATAATTTACCAAAATATTCAACGACGTTACAGCTGGCTCATACAATTTTGTCCTTTCAATATTTTTTCTGTACTTAGTTGATTTGAGGTTTAGGATAAATTGATTTCGTCTTTTTCTTCTGCAATGTCATCTTCTTCTGCGTCGCCGTGTTTTTCTTACTGCATCGTCCGGTCATCTTCTTCTGTGTTCTTTCTCAACCACGGAGAATGCGGCACAGCTACATCACTAAGCTCTACCCGTTGGTCTTCGCTGTGTTGACCTGGGGAGCGTAGGCATATATTCGGGCACCTCGTTATCTTATGGATAGTCTCAACCCCAGAGCCTACGTTCCTCTGCATCGGATGAGAGAGATTGAGCTCAACCCAACCACCTACGTTCCTCTGCATCAGTGCAGAGAGCTTGCTATTCCATAACCTGGCGCCCCGCACTTCTTGTTCGCTGTTCTTTCCTCTTCTTCTCTTCTTTTCGTAGCTCTTCGATGACTTCCCTGGCGAAGTTCGTTGTGGCATTCCATGTCATCTCTGATGTGAGCATCGTTGTACCAGATTTTCTGGCGTGATTGCCATGTCAGTTGCGTTTTCGAGCTTCCGTCGTCGAGATCAAATCTAGGACATGTGAAGAATACATGCATTCTGGGGAGTCTTCGTGCTTATACTTGTGTAAGTATTTTCGGAAACATCCGTGTCCAGTTAGCATCTGTGTCAGATAGTAACTGAAATCTCCATGTTTACAGTTAACCTATTCCGCTATCTGTGGAATAAGCTGATGAGTCCATCTGCCCTTTTCAGAACCGTCCCACTGTGCCTTCCAGCGTTGTAAATTTTTCTGCAGTCATCTTCATCTAGCTGCCATGGCTTCGGTGCTGGTACATTCTCCTCTGTTCCTCGACCAGAATCTCGATTGGCAATAATCCTGAAATTATATGTGCCGCATCTCTGGAGACGGTCCTAAACGCACTGGCAACCTTTAATGCCATTTGTCGTCCTACAGGATTTATCGTCCTTTGTCCTGCAGCTCTAACGCACTTGCCCAGAAGGCAATACCATACGTCAGTACTGACGCTAAGAGGGCTCGTCTTCTCGGCTTAGGCCCACCTACATTTGTCATGAGGTGGGATAGCACTCCTCTGACTGCTGATGCCTTAGTGGCAGCATGCTCGACTTGATCCTTGAAGTTGAGGCGCATATCGATCGTTACCCTTAGGTAGCGGATTGATGTTTGTGACACAATTTCATGCTCACCGACTTTTAGCGTAATCGTTTCGCGTTACTTTCTGCTAGTTATAAGCATTGCCTCTGTCTTATCTTTAGCCATCTTAAGTCCTGATTCGTCCATCCAGCCAGCATACTTGCTGAATGTCTCGTTGAATAGGTTCTTGATGTCTTTAAGCTATTTACCTACAATTAGGAGGGCGACATCGTCTGCAAATGCAACGTCCGTTACCATTCTTGGGATCTTCAATTTGAGTAGGCCATTGTATATGATGGTCCATAAAGGCGGTCCCAGTACGGAGCCTTGTGGTACTTCTCCACTAATGTACTCCTCCACTGTCATTGTATCTTATCCCCTTACTACCAAAGGGCTCATTTTTTAAATCGAAAAAATCGGATTTTACATACTTCAAAGAAACGTAAATTACATTGGCCAAACATCCTTCGTGACCTATAAGGATAGTATTGTAACCACAATTCGTTATCAACAGAAAAGCTGAATTTTTCCAAAGCTGTATCGTTAAATGTTAACAATTACTGAAATGGTGCCGTATGTAATATATAATAAATAATAAAACAAGGTAATGGAAATAATAAAATGGAAATAATAAAATATATTTAAACAACCTGTATCGTACAAAATTTTACAAATTATAATGTAAGAAGAAGACGGAGTGTAGCATCACCTAAAAATTGGTATAAACATTTGCGGAATATTATAATTTTTTATTATTATTTAAATTACGCAGTGCAGAGACTACCAACGCGCATCGTAGCTAATCGTTATTATTCTTACTCAATGTTTAGTTTTGACAATAATAAAGGTCCATCCACCCTAGATTATGATTGAAAGAAGGGTGTATGACGGTAATCTCTTATATAAACTATAAATTATTCGATTACAATGTTTTCTTTCGAAGTGCATTTGATCTGCCACCCTCTATTGAAATATTAAAAATTAATTTTTCACAAGTCTTCCGTCGTCGCAATTATATTTTCTAAATCAGAACTATATAAGAAACCTTGCCTAGCGAGAGCACCGGAGTAGTCGCTGGCTGAGTCATTACAGTCATGCGAAATAGCATACGTTGTACGTTTAAACTTCAATAAATTCACAATTACTTAACATCGGAGTATATGCCACTCTACATTTCCCGCCCCGCGTAGATTCCGCCACAAAATTGTAGGATGTATGTATGTAAGAGCATGCGAGAGAGCAACTGTATACGTGATGATTTTTACGCGCCTATCACGTAATAATTAGAGCAGATCGTATGATGAGTGACTAATTTTTGAGCGTTGTTAACCGCGTGATATTTGGGTATAAATAAGACTCGCTCTCTTCGCACTGAGTAGGCAGGCAGACGAGTAACTTGCCTAGCGAAAGCACCGGAGTAGTCGCTGGCTGGGTCATTACAGTCATGCGAAGTAGCATACGTTGTACGTTTAGACTTCAATAAATTCACAATTACTTAAAATCGAAGTATATTCCACCCTACATTTCCCGCCCCGCGTACATTCCTCCACAAATGGGGGCTCGAGCTGGAACTTCGCGAACCAACGGAAGTATGTGGTGTGAAGTGAAGTCAGAGAGTGAAGTCAAGAGAGAAATTGGCTTCATTAAGCAGGGTGCGGTGAGAAGAGAAACCACGTCTAGCAGTAGAGAGGGTGAGTCAGAAAGAAGTTGACTTCATCCAGAAGAGCGTGGCTAAAAGTGAAGCCACGTCAGTAAGCGGAACCAGGAAAAGGTTTTGCAGCACTGCTAAGGAGCCAGGTGAAGTTCATAGAAGGCGCAACCGGGAGTGAGCGGTTACGTCATCCTACAAAACGAGGAGTTTTGCCGAGTGGTTGGAGTGCCAACTAGGAGAACAAGGCTGAAGGTCAAGTCGAGTCTGCAGTAGTAAAGCGGAAGTTCAAGTAAAGCATAAGCGTTGTTGTGATGCCCTGTTTCACATTGATATGGTGACCAAGGTCCAAGTGGTACCTGTATTGCCGGCGGGGCTCTTACTGCTACTTCTACCGCCGCTCCTCCAATCGGTGGTTGGACGAATTGTTGAATGCCCATCCATGCGGGCAGTTGCTGTTGCCCTCCTCCGTTTTATCCTCCTCCAAGGACGTTTTGTCCTCCACGGAGGATGTTGTTCGCCATCCCCTGTAATCCATCTGCTGGATTCGCTTGCTGTTACTGCATTGGTTGCTGTTGTTGCTGCGCTTGTTCCTGATGCTGCATTCCCGGTTGTTGTTGCCCTTGTTGTTGTTGTTGAACAGGCACTTCCGCTCCTACGACTCCGTTGGGTGGATGTACTTGCTGTGGCTGCTGCATTCTCCAGGCAGCAAAAAAGGTCAGCATCTGCTGCAACTCTGCTGCTTGAGGACCATTTTCCTGGCCCTGCGCTTCTCGCTGGTCCAAAGCTGCTTATAAATCCTCTCGGACTTGTGGCAAATCAGCTGCTGCTTGTGCGTTGGCGTTCGCGTTCTCCTGCGCTTGCCGTAGCTGTTCGGCATTTGCATCTGCTCTTGCTTGCATTTGCCGTAGCTGCTCTGTCATTGCTTCTCTTTGATTTTGCGCTTGTGTCAATTCTCGGTGAAGCGCCTCGACCTTCTGAGCATTTGCCATTGTCACCTGACTTGTTCCAGATGTCGAAGTTGTGTGACGTATAGAACACTCTGCTTGCTGACGTAACACTGATTCTTTCGCTGCTCGCGGCGGTTGCTGTCTTATTTTTTGACTAATCTTGTACTGTTCGTATGCTTTTGATAGCTCTTTCTCTCTTATCTTTTTGGATTCTTTTTCCTCCTTTTTACGATCTTTCCCGCACCGATCCACTTTGTCGCCTGATGCGATAACGTGATCGCTACTGATTAGACTATGAGTAAAAAAAAAACTTTCCTGTTTGTTACTCACGGTTTTGATTCGATTAACCCAGTTGGCTTATTACACACTTCTGTTGGTTCGTGAAGTTCCAGCTCGAACCCCCATTTGTGGAGGAATCTACGCGGGGCGGGAAATGTAGGGTGGAATATACTCCGATGTTAAGTAATTGTGAATTTATTGAAGTCTAAACGTACAACGTATGCTACTTCGCATGACTGTA
>JAWWMK010000021.1:4095447-4122801 GCA_035047105.1 Galeopsomyia nigrocyanea | reverse complement strand
AAAATAAGATAAAAAAGTTTTGCACTTGTCAAACTTTTTTATCTTATTTTTATGAAGTTTGACAAATTTGTCAACATTTCATGCAGAATCATTTTTGAACCGACGACGACAAGCGACTTTACAACAATTTGGCAAGAACCAAGCAAACTTTTATTAAGTGTTAATTAACGGTTTTCTGCGATTTTATCTCTGCAATTCGCTGATTATTTCAATAATTTCTCATTATAGCCTGATATTATTATAAGTATATGTCGAATCTGATAATGATTTTGTTTCAAATGCCAATACACATGTAGACAAGCGAGAAAAAGATGTCGTCTGAGAAAAAAAGAAAAGAAAACGTCTCATAATAAAAAGCAAATATTTTTCAACAACGTCCTAAACCGCGAAGGGCGAAGGACACTCGAAGGCATGGTTCGTTTACCAATAGTCTCAAGAAATAATAGAGACCGACGAGAGATCCCTCCCACGCTATACTCGTCCGTCCGCAAACGTTATAATATAGTCTCGGCTTCATTTTGTCCCACAGCAGCCAAGAGCTGACTCGCAGCTCCTTTTTCGACCTGACGATGCGCCTCCTCCTCCTCCCTCACGTTCAAGCAGATCCATAGCTCGATAAAACACTGAATGCTTGTGTCCCTTCTCATTCAAAAACGATTGCCCATTCATCGGATTTTACCGTGAAACGGATTGGAAATGTCGCCGTTTAGTATTATATTGAGAGTGGATAGGACACGCCATCGCAGGTAAAAACGAAACTCCGCGCACGGTAGGTGATCTATTCGTCAATTCGTGTTGAAAACTGTCGATCCGTTAGATCTGTCGTCCGATGATTGTCACACTACCATCATCTTAATTTCTATTCGTGTCTACATTTTTTCACGCCTCTGCGTGTCACAATAGCTATCGGTATAAATCTATATATATAGCTTGAGACGATATCGTTAAAGTAATACATGACAAATGGACGTTGCATATATAAGAAAACTATTAATTATATGGTTTACATAACGATTTGTGATCTGCATACGAAATAAATAAATCTATAGCATTTGCAAATCTTTTCTCCATCGAACTCTCTGACTTACGGTAGTCAACTTACGTTTAAATTACAATAATAATTATTGAATATAATTGCGTGCTTCTATTTATAAAATATTACGTTGGTGTTGGTCGGATAAAAAAAAATTTGATTTCATAGAATGTCGTCGATACAATTTTAGATAAAATAGAACGGTGGCACGAAACATCTTGAATAATAATGCAGATTCTCGCATTATCATTTTTTTTCTTTAAAATTCGAAGGGACATTGAAAAGGGTGTTCGCTTTAATAGAAGATGATTTGTCAGTTCAGTAAGTTGAGTGCCGCAGCGCACGAGCACACAATGATCGCGGCGCGGGCTAAGTGATTTGTCCCTGTCACCACGTGCGACACGTCCACGCCATTACCGTTCTAAATTTACAAAAGCAAAGCTGCGTCCCTGTCACGTCTTAATAATACATATCCACTCCCCCGCCAAAGTGCCGCGTGTATTTTTTCACAAACTCTCTTCATTTTTTTTTCTCAATAGAAAATTTGTCTATAGTTACGGAATTTTTTCGTGCAGGATTAGGCTCTTCACGCTGATCGGATCGAATTTTTTAGATCAAACCGTTACATGTTTCCGATAACAAAACTAGTCGCCGATCATTTATTACTTTTAAAAAATGACCATATGTGACATTTTTTTTTTGAGGAAAAGGTATTATAAATGTACTAAAGTTATATAAATCTAAATCAAAGAGCACTGAACTATTTCACCTCTGTTGTAAACACATGATCCTCGAGTAAAAAGTCCATGGCCGAATCATACGAGAAGCGCGAGAGAAAAACGCGCGGTATACATAGAAACCGTATCTCAATCGGAGAACAAGAGGCAAGAGGAGAAGACAAAAAAAAACAGGCGAAAGATCGAGCCTCCTTGGCAAGTAGACAATGGGCGAACTAAGGGAATTTTTCCCACAAGTTAACAAAAGCTACATATACGCACGCGTTGTAAAGACATGCGGGTCAACGTCGTTGTCGTCGTCGTCATCGTCGAAAGTATACTCTCTCTTATATATATACGCGTCGATCGCACGCATCGCGATGTTCTTCGCTTTCCTTGCAGTGCGCGTGTGTCGAGTGGAGCCCCGCAGCATTTATTTTCATCCCCCCATTTATACGGGAGGGTGGGGGTTGCGAGCAAATATTTATATCACTCGCGCGCTCTCTCTCTCTCTCTTCTCTCGAGAGGCAGCCCGCCGAGCCATTGTTCGGCTTGATTTCGCTTTCCGCCGTGCCGTATATATAAAACACAATGTTACACTGCGTATATAATACACTCGATCTTCGCCCAAGCTACTTCCTTATACCAAAGGCGTTGACAGTTCCGCGGGGGTTATTTATGTTGGCTGGCTAAGTGGCTGTTCATTTCACGGCAATGCTCTCGGCTAAACAAAAAAATATACCTGTATATTTTTTCCCCGTCTGCTTCGGTAAATCAAGAGGGGTGCAAATTTTTGCATTTGAGAATACATTTAACAAATTTGATTATTGCACTAAGAAATTAAAAGTATTTTTATTATTTCTCTATTCGGCAATAAAACAAATAAACAGGGCGATGCTTATATTTAATAAGTAATATTTCCAGAATGACTAACAAGATTAAAAATTCACGATTTTCTAGAAATGTACATCCCTTTAATTCTCATTATACCGTCATCAATAAATTGATCGCAATCCCTTTGTAAGCTGAAATTTTCCAGTGACGCGGGAAGCAAGTATTATATAGAGGAGCCGCGGAGAAAACACGTGCCGCGCGTGCTGTATAGTAGTATGATACGACGCGAGTTTGATATTAATATATATCCCCTTAATAATGCAGGACCAGAGGTTGAATGATGCGCCGAGGGGGGTTGCCTCGCGCGTATATGCCTATATACATATATGCCCTCGCGAAACGCAACGCAGGTAAAGCATCGCGCTCAGTCATTGCTCGTTGACTAATGATATAGCCATCTGACGATTCAAGTCTGATATGGTATAATAGAGAAGCGCATCGCGCGCGTATGGGTTCCCATGGAGCAAACGACTAATGACTGAAATTTTCGATCACTTGACGATGCACACGCACTGCTTAATTTGATGGTGACTCATCATTGCTGCTACGAAAGCTTTGAAGATTTCGAGTTTTATCTTTTAATCTTTTCAAGTATAGGTTATTTCAAGCAATAATAATTTTGATTTCCGATTTTTTTGACTTTCAACGGTTAAATTTATGATGTGATTTTTTATATGAAGCTTTTGAAGAAATCCTCTTGTGCACCGTCATAATTTGCCGTCATAAAATGTGAAGTCGCGATTTCATCAACATTCCGCTGATGACTTTTGACCACAAGCTTATTGTCAGCTACATAAAAAATAAGTTTTGAAATATTGCAAATTCTGGCCATGCAAATCTTTCAGAAAATTCTATTTTATGACTAACCTGCTATAGGTATAACACCCAACAAAACCACTAAGGGAGATACCAGAAGTCAATAAATTTGTACTTGCCTTCTTTTCTCAAAGTCGAATAACGAGCTTATTTTTCTTTTTTTATTAAAAAAAATGACGTGACTTATACTATAAGAGATAATATTTTATCTTCAACTCATTCTACTAATTACTTGCCTTGAATGAAAATTATCATCATTGCGAAGATAGTTAAACAATCATATATGAAAAAATTTAGCACCCTTCTGCTCAAATGCTTTCGCACTTTAGAAGTAGGGGGGAAAAATCAAAATTAGAATATTCCAAAATTATTTATTTTTTATTTTTGTTATTTATTTTAAACACTTGAACGAGTGTAAACACCCTTTTTATACAAAGTAATGAACAAGTTTTTATAGTATAATAAGTAATGAATAATAATAGTATAAACATGCATGGTAGCTGGCGGTCGCATAATAACCATTATATAATTATCATAAACTTTTAATCTAAACATTACAGTTTGCGAGAGTTGAACAAATGAAGGTTACACCTATAATCAATCAATCATAAAAAGAAATTCGCATATCTCGAAGTGAGAGCGCGAAGTGTATAATATAATATAAGAGAAACCGTCTCGCGGCATTCGGCCAGTCAGGCAGCTCAACGCGCCGTCAATGCACGCATGCGGGGGAGTCGTTCCAAGGCGGGGTTGGCTCTGCCGCGGCGAGGGCGTGGTGTTCGGGAGTCGCGACCCCTGATCTCCCTACCACTGCTTCTCTATCTCTTTCTCTCTTGCTCTCGGTCACGCCGTAATCGTGTTATTTTCCTCGTAAGAGGGGGAGACTATATCGTTTTATTATATATACTCGCTCTCTTGCGCACGCGCGCTCTATCACCTGGCATCGCTTTTGCGTGCCAAGTGCTACACGCGAGGATGAGTAGCTATCTGCTATGTGTGTTATGTTATTAAAGTCAACAATCTTTTTAGATAACTTGTAATTATAGACTGTTAGTCAGTAATTAATTTTTTATGATTTTTTTTCTGTGGTTTTGGACTATGGTTTTTAATATTTTGCACTCTTATTTTCGCTGTAACAAACCTTTATTGAATAAGCATAAAAAATGAGAAACAATCACATATTTATGTTACAAGATTATTATTCCATTAAGTAATTCAAATGAAAACGTATGATTCAGTAAAACAAATGTTAACGTACCGATTCTGGTTGTTTAGAGACACCGTAATTTGTTGAAAACAATTGTTCTGTCAGACAGTTATACGAGACGTGGTCATGAGAGGACAAAATTTGACAAGCGCGCCATAAAACCATTCTGGGCAATATGCCGTTATGTAAAGTCAATAAAGTATTATGAATTGAAATTGAGATTGAAATATTTATAAATAATTTGCAGAGTCTGGATTTATTTGAGCAAAATAATTATTGTGAGAGAGAGAGAGAGAGAGAGAGTCTGAATAAATAGTCTATAACATTTAGAAAACATAACCAGATTCTTGCAAAATAAAGTTAAATTTTCAACTTCGTCGTTACTTATATTTTGCATTATTGCAAAAATGATTATATTTGTGTATCTTTTTCGGAGTACTGAAACTGAACTGAAATTTTCGTACATCAATCGCTAGCTAAAATTTTTTTATCCGATACAATTTCGAATCACACAAAAGTATCTTTTGTTATTGCACGGAATCGCGAAAAGATCAGCCTCGGAACATTAATAACGCGAGGACAAGAGAAAAAAAAACTGAAGATCAAATTACGTCACGTTTGTCAAAAAGAAGAATCGACGAGGGAAAAAAATGGCCGAGCATCATCCTCCCGCACTCGATGTCGTCGTGCACTCTAAAACGAAGGCATAGAGCGAGCACAGAGCGCTGGTATAAATCGTGGGACGATAATGGAATTCCCGACGGGGGGTCGGCCCATTGACGCTCTTTTCTCGCGCGCCGCGCGGCAGCAAAGTGTCGTCGGGAGGCAGGGTGTACGCGCTATCATACACCAACCTCCTCTCGCTTACTCTCGCCCCCTATTATGTTCCAGGAGCGATTTCCCAACGCGGCGGGTCGCCGCTGCCGCACGTCATTCGATTAGCGGATGGACCCTCGCGTGTGAATTATCCCAACGCCTCGTGACACGTGCTCATCAACTCTGCCGCGATCGTCCTCTCCTCTATGTATCTCTTTCATTCTGAATCACGAAAAGCACTGACATGCTATCGCTCTCGTTAATTCTACTTTCGATATAGAAGAATAACGCAAAAAAGGAGTGGAGTTACGGAAAAGGATTAAAATATTAATTGCACATTTCTCATTATTAATTTTTCGTTCAGTATTCGAGACAGAATGTGCTCGATATGCTTATATTTATTGAATAGACAATAAAAAATAATCTTCAGCTTCAAAAATTGAAGCCCCTAAAAATAATTTTAAATACATTGCTTTCTACAATGGTCGGCGACATGCCTTATTGAAAGGCTCATAAGGCGCAGACCGTACAGAAAAAATGGTCTTAAGGTCGAAAAGCAATTTAGCGGAGCGCGCGATCGCACTGGCTATATTATCTTCGATCTGGAAAAATCTTAGCTTCACACTTAAAAGGAGCAGCAAGAGATACAAATGAGCTCTTCGTGCTCTATCGCGAAATCAAATCGGTAAACGAACGCGTAGCTCGTCAGCAAGCTCGTAGCAGCACGCAGCCATAGGCAGATTAACGTCGGCGCCAACTTTTACGATATTCCGGACGGGTCCAGTGCATAAGCCCCACTGCCAATACCAAACAGCCGGTTTTCATGGCACAAGTCTGTACAGCGCTTATATTTACTCAAAACTATATCTCTCGCTGACTTATCTATATCTCGTCCTTTTCGAAATGCACCTTTTTTTTTTACTTTTACTGCATCCCCCGTCGCACGCAGCTCTCCGCGCGGACTTTTGCGCAATATTCTCGACGAAAGCGACATTTAAACGTTTGCACTTAGCATGACTGAGGCCTGACCTACGCTACCTTTCCAACTCAGTAATGAACCTCGAGACCCCTAATAAAACTGGTTTTGAATGATTATTGCTCGACCTAATGGGAGGAGTACTGCTGATGAGCTTCGACGAAGATAAGGGCGCAGGCTGAAAATGTTCACCGAAAATGTTCTGCACATTTAGAAACTACTTTTTTTACAACGTCGTTTCGAAGATAATTTATAATTTTTTGCCGACAATATTGTCTTACATCGTATTTTATAATTCCTAATTAAAAATTTATACTCAATCACTATACCATGTAGAAATTGTAATTATTATATAAACAGGTGAAAGCAGTCGAACCGGTATACTTATTAATTAAAATCAATGTTTATTTATTTTGTATGATGAAGACACGAAAAAATAAATTCCTACAATATATTAAACAATCGCAATTATTAAATATATCAAATTATACGTTTCTAAAGCAATAATGCAAGGAAATTGATTTCATGTGAAAGCCTTATTTATACGATTTATTTTATTAACAAAATTAGTTTGCAAGAAAAAAATCTAGGAGTTTGTATAATCGAAAATTGCAATCATTAACATTCGGAAGCTTCAAACGGTAAGTCGCATTAGAGCTTTAAAATTCAACAAGTCGAAACGCGTTAACAACACTATAATAAGGAGCGGCGCGTCAAATAGGCGCAGACAAATTTGGGGATTTCCAAGTTCCGGCGCGGAGGGATTATGGAGACTTTATAACTGAATTTATGGTGTGTATTTAGGTAATTTTTCATACTGGCAGGTTAATAACCCAAATTAATTTTGCAATTTTATTATTTAATTCTTCGTAGATGAACAACTTATGCGAATTCAAAAAGGTATAAATTTTAATGAAATGGCTAAAGTTTAAATTGAAACTATATGCCAAAGAAAAATCAGAGAATTGTAGTATAAATGCCTAGTAAAAGGAGGTACTGATTTTTTCCTTAAGGCGCTTCACTCAAAAACAATTTTTTAAATCTTTGGCAATTAAATTCGATAATTATGTTTGACAAAAATCAAAATGCAATGAATGATTTGTAGCCCGAATAACTTATATCAAAAGTTAAACGTCTTAGATTTCAACGGTACTTTTTTTCACTTTTTACAATTGGATTGAAGAATGCTCAAAACCTGCAAATTTACGCCACTTATTGTTTGATCTACATTATACTTGAATGAAGATATTCGCCACGCGTTGCAAAAATTTAACATGGGACGAAATATCGAAAATATACCTCTCTTTGTCTTGCTCTTCCCCTACACAGACGAACATTGACACTAAGTGTCTATTTTTTTCTTACGCTTTTATATGCTTTTTGCACGAATTGTAGATTTATGAAAGTATTTTAGGTTCAGAAATATATCAAACTTATCTTGCATTTTTTCTGCGTAACTGTATAGCATACAAATATTGAAATAGTTTATTCAATTATCGATGCTTAATTTGCATACTTTTACGCTATATTTTTAACAACTAACATCTCAAATTTCACATCACTGATTTGAAATTGTAGATTCCAATCTAATGTAAGTGCAAATTTAATTCGAATCAACAGCTTCAATATTTCAAATAAAGAAATACTTCGTGAAATAGCAAAGATATAATATGTAAAAAATTTAAATTTTTGTCAATATTTTAATTAGTTGTCCTGCTATCATATGATTATCGCAATTTTTATGTTATCAAATACGTATAGATATTTATGAAAATGTTTTATAATTATTCTTGAATGCATGAATAATTTTTAAAACTGTCGTTGAATTCAATATTTAAATACCTGAAATTAGTTGAAAAAATACTAGACAAAAGTACACGATTAGTTCAAATATTAGCGAGCCTTGTATTTCTAGTTTGAGAGACAGCGAATTAATAACTACACTAGAGAACAATCATCCTTATAGTAACTTTTTAAAATTCATTCATTTCGTTCATTAATTCTTTTAGTTCAATTTTTTTTACATACGTTATTAAATGGTATAAGTTGAACGATTCGTTTGCAATAAAAAATAATTACGTTATGCGCTAAAAAATCAATTGCCAAATGTTCTGTTCAGATATTGAAATATTTTTATCAATAACTGTCAAACACACTTTTCTTAATATTCAATACAAACTGTATTTTTTAAGATCAGAAACTTTTCAAAAAACTTGATGATGTGTTGATTTAATAGTCAATAAAACGAAATGCAAACTAGTTGTTATTACGAGATATATTGATAAGTCGATACTGATGATGGATTGTTAATAACTATAAATTAAAAATATTTGAACGACTTTCCATCAATCCATTAACTAGTGGATTGATGGAAAGTTGTTAAAATTTTTTTAATTTATAATTATGAAATATAAATGCACATCAAGTTTTTCAGGATAGTGAAAAACTACATAAACAGTTCATATATTTTCTATAACAAAAGGAATAATGCAGAATGCAACCAGTGCAAATTGGTGTGGCAGGTTTCCATTATGCGCTAATTGCATAAACGGGCGTGTTGACAAGATTGTAAAAGTCAATTGAATGCGAGTTATATATTAGCACAGAGTTTAACGTGCAAAAGTTATCGGTATCTTGCAAACTGGGCGATGAGGGATATGGTAGGTAGGCTCGCAAAGCCGAAGAGAGAGGGAAGGTATAAGGAAGTTGGCGACCTGCGGCTAGAGTGTGAGTGGTGGGAGATATCTTGGGAGACGAAGGCAGGTCAAGTGCACTAAAATCTGGCGGCGCGTGGTGCTATAACTGTCTAGCGGATATCCATAAAGCCCAACTCCATCTCTCCCTTATAACTTTGAGGGTTGAGCAGTATAATTAGTGAAGCGCCCCCATAAACTCAGCCTCTCAGCCCTCGCTGCGACTTGTTGCACTTGCCTACAATACCTTTTATTAGCAGGCAGACTACTGGCGCTGGGAAAAACCGAATTTTCGTCTGGACTTTTAATTACCGTCCCACGTGTTTCGGCTTTAAAGAATGATCTCGTTGCATCCTAATCTCGAGTTTAACTCATAAAGTTACAATATTAGTTCGATACATGACTCTCTTAACTCCGCTCCCGGAGCAGCTAACGTCCTTCCGATTTTCGCTTTCACAATTAAAATTTTAAACTGTAGTTTTCCATACGAGTTATTAACTTTTAATTATTTGTACAAATGAAGATTAGCAATAATTTTTGTTGATTCGGACATTAATTTTTTATTCTTCGAATGTTTTGTTTAAAAAAATATAAGTTCCATAATTTTGTTGTTCTACGCCTATATTTCAATTATTTATTTATTTAAATTAAACGGACTTTAGTCCAATATATATAATAATTTCGTAGAGAGCGTAAATTCTGTAATCATCGAATGACTAATGTAGAATCGCAAACTATGTAGAGTTATACAATAGTCAGAGCACACTCATTGAAAATAATCGTTTATCATGATTAAAAATAAGTTCTATTCGATGTAGCAATAAATAAAAATATAAAAAATAATAACTTGTTAGAATAAACTATATTAGAACGCAGTTGAAAAAAAAATGATTTTTATAATGTAACGAGTTAAAGAACTACAGATTATTTAAATGATTTTTTTTTATAATTAGACAAGCAGTATTTCATAAGCATCTAATTTTTTATATTAATCAGTAACGTATTCGTAAATCAAAATAGAGTCAAACGAGCTTGCAATGATGCTTTATTTACAAAATCAGCTGATTGAAATTTATTGTTGACTTTTGAGAGCGATATATACTGCCTAACTTCATAAGATGCTTATGTAGTTTGCTTAAAGATTATACCTTTTTAATCTTGTGCAATCTGCAATATGCTCCTTGTATGTACTTATCATAAACTACATAGAAATGATTTTACCTATTTCAATTTATAACAAAAAATACAAAGTATTACGCATAAATATTGTTAGTCAATTCTATAACAATAAATTTATTTACAAGAACACATAACAAGAACATTCTAAATTACTCGTGACCATATTATAAAAAATTAATTTTCAAGAAAAAAAATCTAGAATTTTACATAAATTGATTTCTATAATCGAAAATTGCAATCATTAACATTCGGAAGCTTGAAACGGTAACTTTAAAACTCAGCAAGTCGAAACGCGTTTAACAACACTACGGGACGGCGCGTCAAATATAGGCGCAGACAAATTTCGGGATTCCCAAGTTCCGGCGCGCAGGGATTATGGAGACTTTATAACCGAATTTGTCGTGTGTATTTAGGTGCCTCTTCATACCTTGATGAAGAGATAGAGCAGTCGCTCGCCTTCGAAAGCCCATTGTCTCTCTGTATTCGGGCCAACAGTACGAGTGCCAAAGTAATAAAATCAATCCGGCAAAACGGTTGGTCGCCGATACCTGTTTACAGGTGAACGCACATCTCCCCGTCGTATTTCACTTGCGCGCTGATACATATCTTTAAAGCTTTCGCGGAAATTGCTTTAAAGGCCCATAGCCATATCTTAACTCGCGTATTTTTTTCCCTTCCGTCTCGCTCAAAAATACTCGACCCAGTAAAAACACCCCATTTTTATTATAACTGTCGCTCACTTTTTTTTTATTGGCTCGAGAAGAAGTCTACTTTTTTTTTGTCTCGTCTGCCAAAATGAAAGTTTTAAAAGTCGCGGCGACGGCCCACTCGAAAGCGAGCAAAACCATAAACAAGTGCAATTGCAGAAAAACACAGAGAGCAACACGTGTTACACAGTCGTGCAAGGTCCAACTGTTGTTAAGATTGAAAGGGGCCTTTTCGCTTTTGCTCTCGGCGCAGGTCGTATTCATCGCGTATAGCTCGTTACTCCTCGGTTACAACAAAGGCTCAACCTGTGGCAGCCTACTACTTGCGCGTTACCTTCGCGTTTCGCGCTCGGCCTCCCCCTCGTCATCGAAGGCACTGCCCCCCCAGTGACACACACGTACATACACTTACATATACATGGGCTAGAAAATAAAGGAGAAACGAAGCTCTGGTTGTTATTCTCCGGAAGCGCTTTGTTGGCTCTCTTTCTCTCTCTCTCTCTCTCTCACCGGCATTATAGACTAAAGAAGCACTTCGTCAAAAGGCGACGCGAGGAAAGGCTACAAGAGCAGCAGCAGCATCCACCTTACGAGAAATGGCGACGGTAGCGCGCGGTGTGGTGGCAGGTAATTCGAGCCTCGGCGCAGGAGGAGGAGGCAAAAAGTACGTAGTGCGGGTGCTCCATTATGGGCCTTTTTTTTCGGAGAGAGCGAGTGGCCGCGCGAGGGGTACAAAGGGCCGCGTCCTCCCTCTCTCTCTTACTCTGTCAAAGGCTCGAGTTACGTCATCCCGCTTCGATGTGCTTTTTTTTTTCTTTCGATGTGCTCTCGACAGCAGCAGCAGCAACGGCCATTCAGCTCGCAGGCAGCACACGAGAGAGGTGTATACGCGTATTTATCCGTTTAGCGCTCGCCTGCTTTCGCGTGGACAAGTCTTATAAGATCCGACGAAGGCACGCCTTCGTCTATATGCTTTCTTTCTTGCCCTCGAGCTCGGAAATTTTTTTTTTCCTTCTTTATTTTTTCTCGAAGAGAGCTTACTACTCGTCACTTTGTGATTTTCACTGAACGATCCAAAGGGAGATTGGATTCTCTTTTCAACTGCTCTCTCTTTCTCTCTCTCTCTCTCTCTCGCTCGCCCTCATCCTCTTTGCTTTCTTTTGCCACTGCGAGTCCATTGTAGCCTCACAATGCCGGCTTCAGATAATTAATTTCGTCGTAAACGCATTGAAAATAAACAGAGCGAAGCGCGCGGTCTCGGCGCGTCTTAATCTTTCGCTTGTCCAAGCGTTTTCTCGTAATGGAATACTTTTCTCTTTTATTTTTGTTCGGGAAATTTTTGAGGTTTTCAATTCTCTCTTTTTTTTTGTTTTCATTTGAATGGGGTAACTCATCCGCGTAATGGCTTTTTATATTACTTCTACGTCGAATTAGAATCTAATGGTATATAGACACACGTGTTTGAGTTTACGCCCGAGGATATTCACACGATGTCGAATCATTTAATAATAAAAGTACGAAGAATCGAGACGAAGAATAGCAAAATTCTGTAAATTTATATTACGCTGCAGTTTCGCAAATTGGAAATATTTACGAGCTTATTAGCAACGGTTCATTCAAAGCCTGATCAGAAAATCGAAAAAAAAACAGTCATAACACGAGAGGGGTTGCGAACATGTATACAAGTGGCGCAATGATTTATACGGAAACGACACGCATAAAGCAAATTGAAAAAAAGAGAGAGAGATCGCTAATCGGTTCCCACTGCGTCGAGAGCTCGTCATTAAAACGTGGTTTACGGCCAACCTGTTGCAACACCCACGCAGTCGACGAAAAGAGAGAGAGAGAGAGAAATATCGATGCACGATTTGATGCGTGGCGCGAGGGTGAGAGTTGCGCGGCACCCCCCGTCAGAATAACCTGGGAACTCGCGAGCATATGGTTGCGCTCGCGTCAATATGTATCGGATAGCGGCGGATCGGTGCGCGCTTTCTCTCTCTCTCTCTCTCTCTCTCTCTCTCTCTCTCTCTTTGTTCCACCTACGCAGCCGAATATGCGTGCTACCTGCGTGTGCTACTCTGTCGATCGATGATGCTTTTTTTTCGCCATATGCTGGCGCGACTCTTGTACCAAGCTCGTCGTTCTTCATGAGAACACCTCTCTGTCTCTCTCTCTCTCTCTCTCTCTCTCTCTCTCTTTCATCCCTATGTTATAGGCTGATTGTAATTTGACATGGGAATTTCCTTCCTGATCTCTCGAGATCATCATCTCTCGTTTGGCTTGTTCCATCGTAATGAATCGACTGTAATATATTATAGGGTGATTTCGAGTGGTGTTCGATTCTCATTTTCATTCTTTTTTCATTGTCGAGTTTGCACTTAGGGTAGTTGTAATATCGTTAATGATTTTTTTTATCGCCGAATAAATAGCGATGACAAGACAAAAATTTAAAAAAAATTGTATTTGTCATTATCTGATAATATTTCCGAATAAACGAAATAAAATTCACACATGTACCCACGCGTAAACACCTTATTGTGATACATCCTGAGGTTAATATATCAAAGCACTCGACATTTTGCCGACACTCCGCGACATTATTTGCCCCCTGAAAACACATCCGCTTCCTCTATTACGCTGACTTAGTTCATCCCTCTCGCAGCGACGCAATGAAAAAGCCGAAGGCCAAAAAATTTCGTTATTGCGCATAAATTGTCAACTGCGCACGCGCCTATACGTGTATAACGTAGGAGACAAAAAGCCAGAAAAAAATATCGGATTCTCGCGCGTAAGAGATGACACATCTGCCGATGACACGTTAAAATGTCCGTTAGTCGGCAGGAAGTTCAATGTTATTAAAATCAGCTGGTCGTGGCAGTCGTCGTCGTCGTCGTCGTAGTCGGTTTGAATATAGAGCAACAAGAAGCAAGAACAAACGACGGAGGAGAAGAAAAAAAAATCCACGAACGAGTCGCGTGTAACGAACTTTTCGGCGTGTATAGCGCGGGAATATCGGGAGGCCTTAGGAGAAGCCAAGACGTTGGCTAAGACGTTGCTGACAACAAGGTGGTTACGCGAGTATGTATCCTACCTTCTGGGTGTGGCAGTCTGTAGAACTTGTTTTTTTTTTTAAAGTGGCATAATGAATGTACATTTTTCGGTGTATTTTACGTTTAAAAAATTGTCTCATTTGCAATTATCGCAGTTGTGTGCAAGAAGAAAGCAATGACGATCGTTTAGTCTCATTATTTTACATCGCTCAGAAAGTTTCTTTGTTTCAAAGACTTTTTTGTTGAAACTTGTCAATAGATGCCGATGAAACAAGTTACATTTTTATTGTCTTTTTTAAAGTTATTCAAAACTGTTGCAACGCTTGAAAGAAAAATGCGTAAAATATCCTTCACAATCGAATTATAGCATTGTCCTAAATTGAATTCTGATATCAATATCAAACGATTATGATCATAGAGGAAACCGCAAAATACAAGGACTCTTGGCCTCAAAGCCGTCAAAACTAGCAAAAAAAAAACTTGAGAGGGAGAAAGGCCAAGCGAAACGACGTATAAGATCGAGGGAGCACCTTGCAAAAAAAGAAGGCAAAAGTATACGAGAGAAAGAAAGAGAGAGAATGATTGAGCGAAGAAAGCGGCTATGAGAACTGGCGACGATGAATAAGGAGCTCGCGCTCGGATTTTGGCATTGAAGAAGGCGGCGGCAGCGGCCCAAGGGGTGACAAGTAGTAGAGCCGCAGCGTCGGCGCGGCCAGAAATCAGAGACTCCGCGAGGCCGCGCGCGCTGCAGTTGTGCTCGGCTCGTCGCCGCCTCGGCAGCGGAGATCGTGATGGCGTACGCGTCCTCGCGCGAGGAGCAATGGGGAATCGTCGTCATCCATCCTGGGCGGGGACATCCGGTCTCCAATTTCACTCGGTGCTCTCGTTAAAGGACCTCCGAAGAATAATAAGCACCAAAAAATAAAGAAAGAAAACGAGTAGCTCTAGCTCCTTGACGGTGGGAACTTCTTGCTCGGATGAGACTCACTCGACATAAGCAGCAGCAGCAGCTCCTTCGCCAGCTCCTTAGCTCTTTCTACGTCTCTTTCTCTTTCTTTTTCTCTCTCTCTCTGTGTACTGTACACAAGACAGCCGCGAGCTTTCTTCGTCTTCTTTGCTCTCCACCGGTCTCCACTTTATTGCTTGTTTTGCTGCTCATTCATTGCTTTTTTACATGCTGAAGATGAAGCACTCGAGGCGTATACTCCAAAAATCTATTGTCGATGAGATTGATATGTCTTTTTAATTGACTCGTTCTCTTCTCATTTCTCTTATTTAGAAGATATCATTAAACTGTCTTGTCATTTTCAAGTAGGATCTTGTAGATTTAAAAAAAAAAATTGATTTACGAATATTCTCAAACAGATGAATACACGTATCTTTATGAATAGAATTTTTTAAATGAATATTTATTTCCCAAAACATCATTTCTTTAACGAGACTATACCTACATGTACTCAAGTTAAAGTCATCACGTTTATTCCAGTATCGAGGCGTCGCAACGTCGATCGGCAAAGTTACATATATATAAGATCTTGCAAAATCGGGTTGACGCGCGGGGGGTTTTTAAAAGGCGCGCACAACAACGCATAGCGAAGGCTAATCCCGCGCGCTTTGCCCTATCACACGCTCGACTGCTCGCGAACTATGAGGGGGATTGCATGCGCGCTCGTCCCGTCAAGCCCCTGCCAATTGAAAAGTAAGGCCCAGCCCGATCGGCCAACACGGGGGGCCTACAAAGTCTCGCGAGCTATAGTAATGGAGGATAAGCTCCCAAACTCCCGAACTGACTCCGACGCCGACATGTATGGACGAGGCCTCCAAACTTCCTCCTGCTAGGCCACACTATAGGTTCGCGTACCTTTTTTTCAGAAAGCTTCATATGCATTGATGCCGATGCCGCTGGTTTTGCATCTCCTGCATTATGTATCGATACGTTTACTTTTTTTTAAAGGTCGTTTCACTTTGTACTTCGATAATGGTTACGATGGGTTTTGAATGAACAAACAATTTTTTTTTGCAATATTATGCAAATAAAAATTAACGCACTGCATATTTCTGCATTATTCAAAATTTAAAATTATTTATTTAAAATTCACGACAGCTCTATCCAAGTCGGTTAGCTGTTACAACCATGGAAGTCTGAGAGGCATACAGACCAAAGAAGCTTTAACGCTCTTGACCTCAGAGACTCGGCGAGTTACGTTTGCAACGGACTTAACAAAAGTATTATATGCAGCTAAGAATGCTGCTACTAACGTCACCGGAGTATTACGCACAGAAGATGAAAGACCTATACTAAGAATTTCGGTCCTTTCAAGGGTTAATTGCGGGTGGTCTAGTTCTTCCGCGATCGATCGATAAGCGAGAAAAGCGGAAACAAAATGTTTTCGGCTACAGTGAGTTTTCTTGCAGCATCCGATAATCCGCGCGAGCTGTCTTTTCTATTCGTCGCTTTTTGAGCTGCCTTGTATTACTGGTATTGCATTTAATGAGGTTCGCTTCGAAAAAGCTGGATACCCCGTCACGCAACAATCCCCTTATTTCTTTCTCTCTCTCTCTCTCTCTCTCTCTCTCTCTCGAAAACTTTTCGCGATTGCTTATGCATTTTCCCGCATAGCTGATTTGCCTTGCGCATAACCTGCCGCGACTTACCCTTTTTCACCTCGACGAGCGATGCTTGTTATGCTTGTCGATGCAAATTAACCCACTTCAGCTCTACTATTATTTTCACGCGCGCGCCCCCCTTGTCAAGCGCGGTGACTATATTATCGAGCCCTGCAATTAAAGCTATTTTTTTTCTTCTTCCATGTGAGCTTCACACGTGCACATCTTCTTCGGGAAATACGTTAAACTATATGCTTTGATTTCTATAGACTTCGTATAAAAAAATGTACATTTCAATCTGTTTACTAATTAAACATGGTGAAACGGATTACCGCCAGACTTTCCAAGAAAACGCATCATTATACCGATTCTTCAAGAATATAAGGTATAAGGTATTAGTAACTCCATACGTTAGCTTAGCGATCTCCATTCTCACAATTGCTTGAAAAGGGACTTTGTATCCATTTCCCACATTTGGGAAAAACTCTCGCGAGGGTCTTCCAGAATCCGGTAAAAAAAATTGAAGAAAGAGACGAAGAAAAAAAGTCCACGACCTTGTTTTCATTCATCGAGCAAGAAGAAGACCTCTGAGCGTCGACTCCAATATCTCGCGGGATCGCCCGCTATCTTACTTTTCCGCGCTGTACTCAGCACTACATGAGAATGAAAGAGATTACCTTTTTTTTCTACCCTCAACTGACAATCGGACTCAATGAAAACCGAGAGACAGGAAAAGAAAAGGACGGAAAAATGAGCAAGGACATATATCGATTGAATTTTTTTTTCAAGTTTAATAATGAAAATTTTTTTTTATAATAAGATAAATAACGGAAACTGAATGTGTGTCGGTTCAATTGTCATGCAATGACAGATGCAAATCACATAAAAAATAAGTCTGCGAGTAAATTATAAGAAAATAGATTAGGCCGTCAGTCTAGATCAGCGAATGAATGAACGACAAAAACTTTTTTGAAAAACGAGTTCAGCCAAGCACAAACGTTTTGATTTTGCGACTTTGGAAAGGCGAAATAGAAAAAAAAATAACAGAGTCGCACGCGCGGTCTTCGAAAAATCTCGGTCGGCCTAAAACAACATATCGCTTTTGTGGAAGGGGCCTACGTGAAAACAGGCGCCCCATTGTCGATGAGGGCTGCGTGTGCGCGAGAGCGTATCCTCCAAGAGCGCGCGGACAATTGTATTTTGATTCTACGGGCCCACATTACAGCCGTTTAGTCGCATTTGCCTTCTTGACAAAGCGACTCGAATCTCATTTTTATGCTCACTCTCTCTCTTTATCTAGCTGCTCATTGTCTAATGCTCCTCTCTTTTCCGGTTCTATTATTTTTTCCTACATCTAATGTTGCTCGGATTAAGAGAACAAAAGGCTAGAAAGTTAATATAACGAGAGCGAGATTGATTCCTTATACATTCTTCTTTCGTAGATGAGAATGGTCTACTTGAAACTTCGGAATAAATGCATAATAAATTATATGAAAACAATATATTGAAATTTGCAAAAAGTGCACGACGTGAGATTTCGAATAGAACAAAGTTTCGTATTTCCTCGCGGTACGTGCGCCAAGGTAAAAATCGGAAAGCTTTTGCCGTAATCCTTTTAGAAATAAATAATAGCCGCGCGTAGCTATGCAAAACGAGAGCGTTTCGTCTTTCTGTGGCTTTGCGCGGAGAGAGAGAGAGAGAGCACAAAACGCGAGCGCGTCAAAAACCGGCTTTGTGTGCGTGAGTTGGGCCCGTCAGCAGCAGCAGCAACAGACAGAGACGGGGGCAGCGAAATTGAAAGCCGAAATGGAAAGAGAACGAGAGGGAGAGAGAGAAAAAAAAGGTAACGAACAGATTTCTCGGATAGTTACGCGGATAATCTTCTTCTCGACATATTGCGCCAAAGCCAAAACGGCGCACGCCTCGGCGAGCTTCACCTTTTCCCGTTGGCAGCACACACAATTCCAAAGGAACAAAATATATAAGGCGGCGGCGCCGATCTGCGCCCCCGTTTCCTCTCCTCGAGAGAGATTCCGGTTTTTCAACTTTTTGTTTTCCACCGCCGCGCCTTTCTTTCTTTTCTTTTTTTATCTTCTTTCGAAGACGACGACGACGACTCCGTGTGGCTTGAGCATTTAGCCCCTCTCAGGGGTTTTTTTTCCTTCGGCCGCAGATTCACTGACGTTGCCGCCGCCACCGCCACCGTCGCTTCGTTTGTTCTCGCACGCGGAAAATGCTTCGAAGGAGAGAGAGAGAGAGAGAGAGAGAGAGAGAGAGAGAGAGAGGAAGTGCGCTATACGGAAATCGCGGCAAGAGCGGCATGCGTTTGATTATTAACGCGTGAGGGTCGATACTTGTAAAGTCAGATCGGCAGAAATCCTATTGCTGTTTACTGTTATTAGCGCTATATTTGGGGCAGGAAATGCCCTATCAGTGTGCGAACCTCGAGTATTTTGTTTTTCGTGAGAAAATTGTTTCGAGGAATTTATAGAATAGAAATAATATGAAAGTATACTAAACATTTTTTTATACCATAATTGCTAATTTTTTTTTGTTGGAAAATTTATTTTTTTTTAATTTGCGCGCGAAAGAAAAATTACACGCCAATTTGAAATTTTCATTTGCAGCAGCTCAATTCGCTATACCTGTCTTTTTCCAAAGCAAAGACGAAAAGAAAAAAAAACTGCACATTATACAGCGGTAAAACGCCGAAAGGCAAACAACAATATATACAAAAATCCGTAAGCTACATCGCGGCACGAAAGCGCGTCTATTTAGTAAAGAAGAAGAAGAAGAAAAAAAAAGTAAGTCCGTCAATGAGCGTATCATCCGAAAAGATCTGAGAACGCGCAGCCGAATCGCAGCAGCAACAAACGTCTCCATCGTGTAGTCGTCGATGCACAACAAAAACATACACGAGTAGAGTATAGCTCACGGCTCAGCAGACATACCATGCCGTTAAAGTAAGAAATCAAGGAAAAGAGAGAGAGAGAGAGAGAGAGAGAAAGAGAGAAAAGCGCGCCGTAGTATTTTCATCCCCCGAGTAGGCATTTTTCCAGGCGGCGACGAGTCGGCGGCAAAGCAGTGGCGCGGTGAACGTGTATATGCTTATGGCAGTGGTAAAAAAAGGTCTGCTACGAAACGATTCAAGATGGAGTCAGAGAGTCAGGAGGCCATATACGCATCTGCCCCATACGCGCGAGCGAAAAAGAGAGAGACTGACAATGGCCGCGTCCCTTTGTGCTCTCTCTCTCTCTCTCTCTCTCGATTTTGTTGGATAGCGAGTTATTATACCTGCGCCCATATACGCATCGGCGAATCACAACGGCTTCGTATTCGAATGGCCGTCGCTCTCTATATATGTATTCGTCGGCCCTTCAGGCTAATTTCGTGTCTCTGCGCGATGCGTTCTTTTTTTTCATGCCCTTCTATATATATCGCGAGCGGATGAACGTTTTCGAGTACTTGCGCGCCGCGTTGTCGAGTGCAAGGGTACGCTTTTGATGGGTATGAATAAATGCCACGGTTTATAAAGCTTCTGCGGTTCGATCCCGATTAATTCGACTACTTAGTGCGATATATAATATGTGCTATATGCTTCTTTTAGCCCCCTTACGTGAAAAATTGCACTTTTTTACTTTTGGTAGAAGGGTTTTGATATCGCATTGAAATCGCTACGCTGCAACGGAAAATTTCCAAAATAGGTATTTTACAATTTTCAAAAAAAAATATGAGAAATTCTAAAATTATATATATCCTGTAACCAACCCTCCGAACAGAAGCTTTAATGCTTCTCTGGAGGCTTAACAGTTTACTGCGTGCGTAACTGTTCATGTACACCTTGTTGGTCTTAATAAATAAATAAATAAAATAAATACGATAAAATAGATCAATATTGTACATATGATAATAATTTGAATATCATTCGTTAGAGAGTTGAATTCGAACTGAATTGCAGTTATTTTTATCAAAAGTTATCACACAAGCATATAGAATGATTTTGCACCCCTACAAAACAACGAAAAGTACATTCAAAAGGGCGTTATCATCAAAAACTCCTACTTGATGGTCGGCAAAAAGAGCGAATTGAAGCCTCGCACGCACGTACGTATATCTGCAAAGAGGCTGAAAAATCAAAAAGTCCAGAGCGACATTTTCTATACGGCAATCTCCCCCGAGTCATCTCGGCGAACACGAGTCGCATCTTATCAAATCAGATTTCAACGAAAGGGATACATATACGCACATATACGTGTAGTATGCGTATATACGGGGATGTTTGGCCGATAATATCTCTTTAGCTCCAGGGCGTCGTTCGCGCGCGAGAAGAGCAATTCATTAGGCAAATCTGGAGGCTGACGTTGGCGGCACATCGTATCCCCCCAGGGGGGATACGCGTGCATTAGCGAGAAAAAGAAGAGAGAGAGAGAGAGAGTGGAATGGAGAAGGGGAATGCGAGGTTGAACGAGGGGTGAGAGAACGACGCGCATGCTCTAGGCTGCGATGGGGATCGAGAGGGAGCGAGACGGAGAAAAGGATCCGCCCTTTCGACGAGGGTAGGGGATGCTACGAGAGCCAATCAACTGCGAGCAGCTTCTCGACGGCTGAGCGCTTAAAGCTCACGACTTGCAGCAAAGCCAGCCAGAGTGAGTTTGGGACTCGAATGCGTGAGACATACTTGGTTTTTCGAGCTGCCTTTTACGCTTTTCCTGGCTTGCCACCCCTTCAACGTTTCGTTTTGTTTGTTATCCTGTCCTCCGACTCTCGGTCAGTTGTGCTACGTGTGTCGTCGAGGAGACATGCTCTCGAGGACTAGTTCTTCAACTTGAAAACTTTGTTCGAGTTTTTTCGGCTGTGATTTTTCGAAAACGACTCAATTTACGCTTTTCCACGTGCAAAAGCGAGGCGAATTGTTGACAGCACGCAAGTGTCGTCGTGAGGAAAGAAAAAAGTCTGCAAAATTATCCTGTTTGATTCAAGAGTGCAAGTGCCAACAGGCTTGCACAACGTTTTCAAGCTGGCTCGTGGACAAATGATGCACAGGCAAGAAGCGCATATGGGACATCACATGCCGCATACGCACACGCACTCGCACTCGCATTCTCAGCAAAAGATGCCGGCGTCGTCCAGTAAGTGTAAATATCATTTTTTTCTCATTATTCATTTTTCACTCTCAAAGTTTTTCGTAATGCAATTCGTGTCTTAAATTTTTCGCGCTAGAGTAATTTTTCTTTTCAAATTAAAATATTTACATCGCCCGTTTTGAATAAATTAAATAGTGTCGATTGTTTCATGCGACTCGCTTTGTTCCGTATACGTTCATTTTATTCATAACTTTCGGATATTTAAAAAAAATTCACCCATTAGTGAAAAATCAATGTTGTCGGTGCACAGCGTCCGACGGAGAATTAACAGAGATTTCGGTGCAACTTGACACTTTTCCAGACTTTGTTAAATCTTTAAATATTTCAATAATTTTCCGCTTTACAATTATTTCGTTATTATAAACTTGCTAAATGTTAAATAAACTTTTTGGCGTTTGTTCATTATCCGCTCGAGTCAAAATTACGGTAAATATCGCATAACGTCAGATCGCGTAAATTTTTCCTACAATCAATCACCAAAAGTTGGAGAAGCAAAGATCACGTGTGATTCTTAATCTAATCGGCCTAGAGACACTCATCTCGGTAGTACGGCTCATTTCATTCGGTCCCGACGTAATCTCGAGCGGAGGCTTCGTTATACCTGCTGCATGTATATCTATAATACTGGCAGGCGACGGAAAATGGGGAAACCCCGGCGCCGGCACCCCGCTGACTCTATGGCTTGTCGCCGTTTTTCTTTTACTTCCTATCCGCCCTCCCTCCTCCTAATTATTGCCCGCCGCATTTTCTCTCGTAGCTCGCATATATGAAACCGATACTTATAATCCATCAGGTATACGTTTGTAAAATGTGTCAATATTTCGAGTTAAAAAATACGTTACGAATAAAACAGAAATTGCACTACGAAAGACTTTCGATTTCTAACAATTACTAATATTAATAAACACGATCATTTCTAATTGAATTTTCAATGAATTTATCAATCAGGTCGCATCCTGCTGGACGTGCCGTGCAAAGTGTGCCGAGATCACTCGTCGGGCAAACATTACGGCATCTACGCGTGCGACGGCTGCGCCGGGTTCTTCAAGCGCTCGATCAGACGCAATCGACAGTACGCGTGCAAGGCCAAGGCCGAGGGTGGCTGCATGGTCGACAAAACTCACCGCAATCAGTGCCGCTCCTGCCGTCTGGCCAAATGCATACAAGCCGGCATGAACCGTGATGGTAAGTTTGCTCTTTCTCCTAATCTTTATTGTGGCCCCCTTCCATCTCCAGTTGTAAATCAACTTTTTTTTTACTCAACGCGCCGTTTGCTTTTGTGATTACAGCAGTCCAGCACGAACGAGGCCCCAGAACCTCGACGTTGCGCCGGCAAATGGCGATGTATTATAAGGACACGGAAATCATGCCGAACATCGTGCCGCCGTCGAACGCTGCGCTCAATCTCGTTTTGCCAAAAACTACCCCTGAACCGCGTGTCTCCGTTCCACCGCCGACGGCCCACATGGCTCATCCGGTCTACACGACGATCGAAGTACCCAAGGTATGTATTGATATCTCTTCGATCGACACTCTCGAATATATAAATATATGGATTTTTTTTTAATTGAACATAAATATTTTCCACCGCTTTATGGTTCAATAGCCAAATTTTACAATAAAAAACAAAATTAGCAAATTTTTCAATATTTCATTTTAATTTACAGATCAGTTCATCACAGTCCTCGATTTCTCCGATGCCCCTGTCGTTCCCCATCACGATCGGCGAGACGATAGCGGAGCAAGCAGCTCGCCTACTCTTCATGAACGTCACGTGGGTACGCGATCTCAACATGAACTCGGGTCTCTGCATGGAGGATCAGCTGACGATCCTGGAGTCATCGTGGCGCGAATTATTCCTACTGTCGACCGCGCAACAAGCGCCGCACATCGACCCGAGTCATCTGCTTCTGCCGGGAATCCAGACGATTCCGTTCGCCGTCGAAATCGCAAGATTCCGTGAAGTCGTTGCCTCGTTCAATTCACTCAACCTCGATGCCCAAGAGTATAACTGCGTGAAGGCAATCGTGCTGTACAAAGCCGGCCTCGATTGCGAATCGATGTCGAGCAGTCGTAGCAGCAGTGGTTCCGTTTCGCCGGGTGGCAGCAGGCTCAAAGACTCTGCCTTGGTGGTGAAGCTCAGGGACAACGCTCACACGGCCTTGGGCATCAAAATGGAAGTGATGACCCACGTCGGTGCTATGAAATTCAGCAAACTCATCCTCATGCTGCCGTCGCTCAGGACCATTCCGGGCCACGCCATCGAGGATTTCTTCTTCAGGAGGACCATCGGTTTCACGCCTATCGAGAAAATCATTTGCGACGTCTACGCCAAGTCATAGTCATAAACGATTTGTAATCGTTTTGTTGTTTAAAAAGTATTGTTGTTGATAGGGGAAACGAACGCTCGAACGTGCGAGGAACGCGAATTTCTTTTTTTTTTTCACTGTTTTTTTTTCTTAGTTAATCGATTGATTTTCGATAGCGATAGTAATATTTAAAAGAAGTCGAGCTGAGTATAAAAATTTAGAGTCATTATAAGTATCGATGTGTAATAGACAAAAAGATTTTGTAAATAATATAGATGTATGATTATATATGATGTATGTACATAAAAAATGTATTTTATTACTGTTGATTGATTAATTATATGCTGAAGTCTTAATTGACATCTGCCTTGTTTATTTACCTCTTAAAAGTAACAATAGCTCAAATTTATATAATCGATATTCATAATTTAAAAATTTGACTAATTCTTTTCAAATGATTTTCATTAAAATTTGCATCATCTTTTCTTCAAAAATAAATTCAAAATTCAATAGTAGTTCAATATTATCCACGGAGATTTCAATTTGAAATCAGCGCAAAGCGATAAGCATTCAAGAAAAACATTCATGAGACGAAGATTTATTGGAAACAGAACACGATTTGTTTAGGACGCTCGAGTCTATCCAAATATTACTCGGACATAAACCGCACGCAACAAGCGTGCATAGCAGCTATAGATCGACACGATAAGCCCCCGGTGAAAAAGTTGAAGGCGTATAGGCAGCCGGAAAAGTCCGCGCTCGACTTCGTAAAATATACCTGAGAGAGGGAGAGGCAACAATGCTCGCGCTCGGCATTTTCACGGTGATTTGCGCGGTAATCGCCGTACAAAGGATGAAAACTTCGGGGGCCAGAGAGCTGAAAAGTCCTGTGGGCCAGCAGCGGCGTGTAATAGCCCGAGAAAAAGAAGAAAAAACTCTCTGCTCTCTTTCTCTCTCTCTCTCTCTCTCTCACTCGCTGCCGGGGGGCAAAATAATCGCCTTCCGAAGGCGCGCGCGAGCGGCCAAAACATTTTTTTCTCTCTTTCTTTCTCCTCCACGATTATTGTGTCGCTGTCTCAGACAGGCATACGCTTTGCTCACACACACGCACATATATGTTATATAGACGTACGTGTCGTGCTGTACGATCGAAACGGAGGCGGTCTTTTGTCGACATTTGTCACGGCTACTTGGCAAATCGGTTCCCGCTCACTAGCATTGCTAGCACAATGCTGTATGCGTGTGTGTGTGTGTTTAGCCCCCGCGCCACGACGACGAATCCAACTTTTGCCGACTTCATTATTATTGAGAGGGCCTTTTCGGCGATTGATTGTCCGCGTGGAATAATATTTGCATAGGGTGCGTTTTGATTTTCCTTTATGGAGCAGTATTCCTTACGATCGTGATTTCTTTTCTTTTTTTTTTTTTTAATTTTACTCGGTCGACGTGATCTTTCGAATTCAATGGCTTTTCGTAAATTTTGTGACTAGGAATTTACAAATATTACAGTAATTACTATTGTATTTTTTATAATTTTTTTTTTCATCATAAAACCTTTTAAAAAAAATTGGAGTTTAGAGTTTTTCAAGAGTGTTGTGCGAAAATACATGGTGGCCGTTGAAATAAATCGTTTGCATTTTCATTGACGCGCGAAAAAAAAACTGCTCTGTATATAGATGCGGGACTTTGAATGCGTGGCATGGTTTACTGTAATATTTCAAGGGTTAATACTCGTAACGCATGACTTAGCTTTACCGTATTAACACTTCACTTACGATTTTCTTCGTTTCTCCAATACTGACTACAATAATGTTTCCAGATTACATAAATTGAATTACGTTCATTTTAAATAGTCTAAATATTTTACCGAATCATGAAACCAATTCGTTTTTTAAGGATTAAAAAAACCCAAACTATATATACACTTCGCTCTTTTTTTTTCTCGTGACGAGTGAAAAACTCGCCCAGTCAACAATAACTCGACGGACAGAAAAACGGGGCGAGTTTTAAAAGGTGACCGCGCGAGCGCGCTCCCTTTCCGTTGTTCGGTGAGCAGCGAACGACAACCACCCGCGGGGCTCGGAGAGGCGGATTTGGCCACCGCAGCATTATGCCGCTGACAAATTACTCAGGTAAACAGTCCGCCCCGCAGTGGAGACATAATATATTGCGACGCGGTTGCTGGTCCATCAGCGTCACGATGATGATGTTTTCAAAAGCCATCATCGAAGGTCTCTCTCGCCTCTCAATCTATCTGACGCGATATATCCAAGAGGTCAACGTCTTTTGCTTTATACCGATATGTAAGATTTGGAGAACAAATCAAATGATGCGTTATCGTAATACAATATTCGAGATACTATCTGATAGTGAAAATGCGCTCGACTCCACATTTTTTAGTGTTGGACAATAAAGTTGAACAATTTGAAAATTACGTTATTTACCGTTATTAATAAATATTGCAAACGTTCCCGTGTAAAAAAATAAGTATGACCAAAGTATGGCTAAAGTATGGCCAAATAATAGGCTACAAAGTATGGCCAAAGTATGACGATGGACACTATCCCATACTTTATAACGTCTGGGAGAAACTAGCCATACTTTATTCTAGACTTTTTAATAGTTCAAAAAGTATGGCATAAGTTAGCCAGACTTTAATCCATACTTTATGCAAGATTTTTTTATTTTTACTGATAGTGTTGATACATCTATCGAAGAAAGTATACTGTGATTGTATATAGCTATTTATCAAGGTCCTGTACTGATTTTTGTGTATCTGTAAATAATAGACATTATTATACTGATCTGTAAATAATAGACATTATTATACTGATAATTCGCAGACTCGATGTATGTTTTCGTTGTATAAAAAGTTATGATGCTGTTACCATAATTTGAAATCTATTGATGTTTTGTGTATGTATTTTATTTTTGCTGTTCTAGTGAATAAAGGACCTATTTGTCCAATTCCACAAAAAAACTCGATTAATTCGGCACCGGTTCTAAAAAAAGTCAAATTGAATCGACGCTCCCAATTCCTTCAGGATATCATTCTATATTACACAAGGAAACGAAAAAAAATTGGGCCCATCCATAAAAATGGGTGTGACACCCTTTTTTCGACCATGGGAGTTGAAAAAATAATAGAAAAAAAGTAGGTAAATTTCCACGTTTTTTTGGAATTTAATGAAAAATGAAAAACGATAG
>JAWWMK010000021.1:4066375-4093723 GCA_035047105.1 Galeopsomyia nigrocyanea | reverse complement strand
TTTTTTTTCGGTTCCTTGTGTAACATAGAATGATATCCCGAAGGAATTAGGAGCGTCGAGTCTATTTGACATTTTTTAGAACCGGTGCCGAATTAATCGAGTTTTTTTGTGGAATTGGACATCTATCTAAAAGTCTGCGATATATTATGGAATAAAGTATGGCTATAATTTATCAGACTATTTCTAAACAATTAAAAAGTCTGGGATAAAGTATGGCTAGTATTTCCCAGACTTTATAAAGTATAGGATAGTGTCCATCGCCATACTTTGGCCATACTTTGGCCATACTTTAGCCATAATTTTTTCACACGGGGTTCTCGTACGAAAAATTTCAATTTTACTCCATTATTATTTAAAAAAAGTTGTAAAATTTAAATAATCTACGCTCTATAATATTTATAATGATTGAATTGTCAGTGATTTGATCATTGCGACGATTGAATAATGAGCCTGGAAAAACGCAGACTCATTGTTTGGATTTTGAGTCGAAATCACGCGTCTATCCAAACGAGAGTTATTGGATCTAAATGTCAAATCGGACGTGGATTGACGTGGAATAAAAGCGGACTTTAAAGTGCAGCGACATATGCATACAACGCGCCCAAAAACTGCCTCATTCATATTTTCGGGGGAATTAAACGTGGCTGCGTATGTGTACGCATTCCCGTGGCGTCACTTGTTCATTCAGAAAAAAAAGGTAACATGCAGAGAGCGCGTGCGTATGGAGGAAAAAGCATATAGTCGTCGTCAGTGTCGCGACTACGAGGGCGCAGGATACGCGTGAATAAAGGAAAAAAAAGGAGGCAGGGTGAATCGATTGGTAGATTGCGATACGATGAAGTGTCGTGTTTCTCGACTGCTCACTTATGGGCCGTTTAGTTCGCGCGATGAATGAAACGCTGCGCCACATCCGGTCCATTATATTCGCGCGCGGCGTGGGCGGGGACACACCATCTCTCTCTCTCTCTCTCTCCCTCTCTCGTTCTCGAGGAGATCCTCTACTACGACGACGGCGACGACGACGACGACGACGACGACGACGACAAATCGTTTGGCATTCAGCGCGAAAAGTGCGTGTTTTCCCTCGGCGAGCGCGCGTAAACGGGTTCATCGGCACTCAAAATACCGTCATTCACACGAAGCGCGCGCGCGCGCTGCAGATTAACGCGCCCCCGCAAAACTATGAATGAGAAGTCTTTGCCCTCTTTTCAGTCCTTTGGGACTTTTCGATTTCATTGAGTCGACGACGGACCTTTTAGACCTGCGTGTGACGTTTAAGGAAGTATTTGACGTTTTTTTTTTCTTCAAAAACTTCCTGCGCCGCTAAAAGAGGCTCGCGCACAGCTTATAATGCCTTTTTTCCGGCTGCCCTCATTTGTGAACGAGAGAAACTGGTCCGCCTGTACAAATTTTACCTATAGTTGGTGATGATGTCCCGGAATTTTCCCTTTTATATCCATTCTTCCTTATTTTCTTTGAGCTCGCGAAAACAAACCAATGTTCCATTTGGCATTGAGCTTGCCGTTAATAAATGTTGTTTCGAGACCTATTTTCCATTCTTTCCATATTTTTCTTCAAAACTAATAGAACCATCAGATCAATACAAAGAAAGTTTTTTTTTATTTACTATATATTTCTGTCCAACAGTCTATGTAATATATGCAATACAAGCACAGCACCTGCACGAAAGAACAAAAATAATACACGAGAAACAGCCTCGCGAGTATTTTCCCGAAGCGCAAACCGCAAAAAATCGGCCATAAGTTATCCATAAAGCTCACTCGGTCTCACCCTCGCGCGACGCTAATGCACTTGTGCAACTGCGCATTGTGTCCGATAAATGATGGATCGTACGAAACTTTTACCTCGAGAACGCACCGTCAACTTGCCAAAGAAGACCTGTGTTTATGGCAGAATTTTTTTTCTCCTGTCATTTGGAAATGCGAACGCGCTTTGTCGCTGAAACGAGGAAGATAGTTGCATCAAGAAAGAAGTAACGTAGTGCAACTACATGCCAATATATACTATCACAAGAAAGTACGCGGAAAACAAAGTGGATAAACGATTTTAGTTGATCCGAGAAACAAAGTTTCCGCGAGAGGGGAGACGTAAACTGCTCACGGGAAATTTCAATGCGCGATGATGAACTATCGCCGAAGTTTTTCATTGACAAAAGAGCCGTAACATCCTGTGTATAGCTCATAATGATCTAAAAAGCGGCAGCTCTAAAAATTCTCGGAAATAAAAAGATCGGAAAAAAAGAGGCAGAAGGAAGCGATCGAGGTTGCAAGAAGAAAAGGGAGACGCAGGAAGCTATACCCTCGATGCACTCCATCCATCCAACGTTATACATGTACGTATGTACGAGCTCCAGGTAAAAGCGCGCGTTCGAGACGAAATTATACGCATTGACCGTTGCGAGTGGGCGTGTATATGTATCGTGTCGGGCTCGGCGACGGGAGGAGAGGAAAAAAAAGGCATATATATAAGCGCATACACGCGTGTATATGTATAGTTGAATTTTTCATAAGGGATATCGGGGCGGTTCAGGTAGCTTCTGCCACACTGGCATGTAACTCAAAAATTCATAAGCTTCTTTTTTTTTTTCACGAAGCTCAAGCTGCTGCTGCTGCTGCTGCGCGAACTCGCTAACTTTTCCCTCACGCGCGTGGACTAACTTCTCCAGCTTATTGTTGCTTGCGCGACGCTCTCGCCGCGCCAGCAAGCAAGCAACTCGATCGTCGATGTATAATTAAAAGCGTATAAAGCTAAGTGTACACGTGAAGCGCGGCGGCAGACGCGTTCACCGAGTCTTTCGATTTTAAATTAATTGCGCGCGCGCGTGGAGTATATAACGATCTCCCGATGCACGGAAAAATTGAAAGCAACGTTATCGTTGCTTCGGTTTACACTTTTTTTTTTCTTTATTGCGATACTTTAATTGCCTGTTGCTCGGCGAGGAGACGACTGATTTATTCATTCTGAATTGCGAAACTTATCAACTATCGCGTGACGACTATTACATTTTTCATGTGGTAAACGAAATTTGAACTGATTATAAATAAGTTTTACAAAAAAATAACTAAAATACGGTGAGCTTTTTTTTAGAAATGATTAGCGAAAGATTGACACAATTCGATAATTAATCGTAACTTATACTCTAATATAGCAATCGAGAATGCTAATATTCGCGACCGAAAAGAAAACAGCAAAAATCGCTAAGCAAAGAAGGGAGAAAGAAAAAAAAGTTGAAACTAATATACGAGGGAGAGAGAGAGAGAGAGAGAGAGACGAATAAAAACAGTAAAGCTCTCGCGAGTCAGTCATTCAAACGACAACATTCGAGCCAAAGTTGCGCGTCCACGCGCGCTCGTCTGCGGTTTAGCCGTTTAAGGGCTATATGGATAGGATAGCTGCCGCGGCACCACTATATACAACCTTATACCACGTGCAAGGGCGGCACTCTCTCTTTATATACACCGGATGTGATTCACTTGTATATACGTGCGCGCGAGGCCCACATCGGTGTTTCTCGAATACGGAACCTCCTTATTTTCGGCGAGGGGGGTATACATATACATATATAATATAATATGCCTAAGTGTGGGGTTGGCTTTTAACGTGACAGGTTGGACTTTTTGCTCTCGACGCTTGATGGCGATGCGCGCACCGGCTATTTATATTGATTTTGTTCACGTGTGTGTCTGTGTATACATATATACGCGTGTGGGGATGCCTCCGATGCGCCCGCCAAGCTAATGGAGACTTCGTAATTGCGCTTCGTATGTACGGTATAAGAGCGATATACATATAGTCATATATGTGTACGTATACGTCGATAAAGAAGCCGTTATTATAATTTTCTCTCTCGTTTTTTCCATATAGCCGCACCAGTCGTGCGGCGGCGTTACACAGTGTTCATCTGCCATTGATACGCCCGTCTGCATAATGTATTGCGACGTCAGTCGTTGTGCCGTCTCTATCAAGCACTGCCTTTTAATATTCATGATGCTATTCCTCTCTCGTGGCAATATCGCTCGGAAAATTATTTTTTTTTAAATTATTAATTTATAGGCGACCAATAATTTTCGCATGAAATGTCAATCTATATTAGCTGACAACTACGAAGATTTACTCTTTCGTACGAATAACTTTATAACAGTATAAAAAAAATCAGGATGACGGAGCAGAGATAACGTTATGAGGGTATATCAGCTCGATCGAACGCAACCTGCTCAAAATTCTCACGCGGGCGCATCATCGTTTCTAACTACACTACTCGACCCTTTCGAATCATCCTCACTGACGCCGACAAACGACCTAATAATAACCGCTCTTTTCGTGCCGACGAACCACGCGCGTCGTATAAACGCAGTCACGCACCTCGAACTCGAGAAAGAAAAATCTACCCCCCGCGAACACTGAACACGCGCGGTTAGCAGAGTCACTGAAGCATGGGAATTTCGCGACATGTGGCGCGGGACGTGCGTATACGATCTGAGTCAGAGAGCAGACGTCATCTGCCACTCCGTCGCCGATCTGCACGCTATAATACTCTCCCTTTTTTTTCAAAAAGTGTGTTATTTTAACTGATAGACCTTTGGCTGCGCTGCTTTCTTTCCTATCTGCGTTTTTTACCCCGAGTAGCTCGATCCACAAGGAATTAATAAAAAATAGCCCACGGCGCTATGGCGAGGCGAGTCAAAGCATTGGCTTGCCGCTTCGTGCGGACTTTTGTTTTTAAAACTGACAAGATATATAGATGTATCTGGACTGCGTTTGTTAGCTGATCGATGTACCTTTCTTTTTTACATATTTTGCAGATATTTGAAATGCTCTCGTTTCAGTCGTTCTCGAAGATAAAGATTTTGAAATAACCAGAATATTTAAAGTTATTTGTATGGCAATGTGATGTAAATTTAAAATATAAATTTTTATATATTTGGTGTAATACTAATAACTACTAATTTTCAATAACTATTATTACAATAAGCAATAATTGAATACCTACGTCATAAATGATATTGACAAGGCCGATTAAAGAAAAACATCTGAAAAAAAAAAGGATAACGGTTGTCAAAACATTGTTATACGTAAATGCGTAGCATGCACTTGGCATCAGCTGACTAAAGTTATAGTATATACAGACGACCGCGATTTAACGACAAAAAAAAGGGCTGTTGAAACACGACAACCTGCTAGCCACTCACGCATTCCTCATTACTCGAAACAATTTAACCATCTGCCGGCACTTTCTCATGCTCCAACGCGCCATAGCCGCAGCAGCCTGCAGCACTATAGCAGCATGAGCAACAGCAGTAGCAGTATTGCGGGGGTGGCTATAACGACCTTTCGTACCTGTGTTATACGTTGATCGACTCTTTCTCTTTCTCTCCCGTTTAAATGCCAAATGTTTGTTGGCAGTGTTTCACACGAGATGAGGCGATCAGATGAGCAATACCCTGCGTGCGTGTATGTGCGAACGACACGGTGAGGCTTCGACACGCATGGGAATTTTTTTTTTTTGGTCGAGCACAAACGCAGCGGGGTGGCAAGTGTACATATACATGTGTACTCGATGATGTGCGACGCGATATTTTTGGAGGGTGCGTTATATTGTTTTGTCATTAGCCATTTTAAAGCAAAAACAGCGGTAATTATCCGTCGTGTTTGTTTTAATTAAATTTTGAAAAGCATAGCAGATAATTGGGTCGAACGTATCGCGGGCTTTGTTTTGAGGATAATCGAAAAAGTTTTAAGCAAACTTTGTGCGCGCACTGCGCCACCGCTTTTCGCCGATGGAAATCGGTGTATTTTTCGACGAAAGCGCGTTTTCTGAATGTTTTCGGAAGACCTTCATCATCGTGCAATTATCATCGCAAATGATGATAAATTAAAATCATTTTATTTTCTGAATTACTTATTCCAAACTTGTACATGCAATATTTGTTGCGATATCAAGATTTTATTACTTATTTTATTAATTTTATTAATTATTGCAAAAAGTTTCGAATCAAATGCTGTAAGTTAAGCATGCAGTCGTGAAACTTACAAATTATATTTATTCAATGATTTTTTAAATTCGTTTAGCCATGTTGCAAATCACATATCTACTCGTTCATGAAATATTACATAAATAAATTCCATGTATAATTCTCCAAAAACTTCAACAAATTTTCAAGCTATATAGTCAATCGGCGAGTTCGGGCGAGTTAGCCTGCACACCACAACCACCCCGACTACAACTTCGCAAGCGATGTAGAAGCGTATGTGCAGGCGAAAGAGCACGAGTATAAACGCAAGACCGGTAATTAACATCTCGATTTAATAAAACACTCGAGTCTCGGGGCCGTATGTCGGGGCAATTGGTCGCTGCATAGGATGCAGCATCGCAGTATATTACCCTTTCCCTTTCCTCTGCGGGGAGAAAATTGCTCGCGCGCGTATGTATGTATCAAGTATGCTCGGGGCTCTTTCTCTCTTGGGGAGGCTCTCTCACTCTTTCTCTCTCTCTCTCTCTCTCTCTCTCTCTCTCTCTCTCTCTCTCTCTCTTTCGAGAGGACGTAACTCGCAGTGTTGCGTTTCCGGTCGAGTGAATAATTATCTTCGCGCGCACACGCCTGTATACTACTGTGTATATATGCCGTGTGGGGAGGCGATGACGACGACGACAAACACAAACTCGACCAAGTGCCATTGTCGGAGTGGCTCTTGTGAGCGCTGCCCTGGAATTTCTGCGCGCTCGAAATAATGGGATACGTAAGGGAGAGGTGAGCGCGCGAGCTTTTCTAAGCACAAATCGACAAGTGGTTCCCACATCGACGACGTCGACAACGACGACTGCCAACACCCGCTTGCACCTTACCCTCATTTTCTTGACTCCAATTATCTTTGCTCTTGTACGCATAGGGTAACTACTTGGCATTGCTTTGAAAGACTATTTTGAAAGCAAAGCATTTTTTTTTTTTTTGGTGATTCGGAGTTTTGGAACATTTGCAACAGTAATTACTTTTTGTTATTTTTAGCATGCTTTCATATTGTTTTCTTATAGCATTCTATAACGCCGAAAGTATTCAGCATGAGAATAATAAAATCTAAGTGTGAGATAATTAAGAACAAGAGAGAGACGTTCAAAAGCAAGCGTATACAAGAGAACCGAACGATACATCAACTAGAGTATACAACAATAACAAAACGCCGCATCGATGATGCCGCAAGCGACTATACGGCACAAAGCCGCGGCTATAGTGCGTAATTGCATCTTCGGACGCGGTAACGTATCAAAAGCACCCTCGACTCATGCGTTACGATAGGTCGCCCAATTTTCGCCCTCTCTCCCTCGCTCATCGAAACGACTGATGACGTATATCGCGTATGAAAAATCTCAAGTGCCGAACTCTCGAGAATTAACGCATTGTCGTGGCTTTGTTTCGAGGCAACAAAACAGAAAATGCAGGCCATATATACGAGCTCGGTATTGTCGTCGATTAGTGAATACACTAAGCTCATATAAGTGGTCCCCAATGGCTGACATTGGCAATGAGAATGATATATATGGTATATATACGACGATTTATTTGCACAATCGTACTGCTTTTTCGATTGAAACTTGTCCTACTCCATATTTTCTTCATGTGGAGCACGAATGTATCGTGTTGAGAGCGACAACTTAAAATTATCGAAACTTTTCGTTATAGTTTTTCATATATTATTTTTTTTATTCGCTGATATTTAAAAGTGAAACATTTACTCAGCCAACGTAAGTTTAACTTTAGTTGTTCAGGTAACAACAAATTAGCAACTAAATATTTCTTGGTAATTTCGTATGCAAAAATTCGATGACAAACTGATAAGAAGTGAATAAACAAATCCAATTATTCGAAGCAACATATAAAATGAGTACGTACCAATCGAGAAAAGTATACCCGATTGTTTGTTCTAGAACAGCAAACAAGCCGAAATTAGCCAACTTTTGTCGTATTCACGCTAACGCCCGACAAGACTAAGAATAAAAAAGAAAGCGGCAACAAGCGGAAATAAAAAGAATAGAGTGTGGCACGACAATAAGGTAAGTGTACGGGCAAAATAAGCAGAGGCGAAATATTTGCACGTGCAAGTCTGTCGATCTCTCGAGCGTCAGGAATTTAATAAAGCACAAAACGCGAGCGATTTTAAGTGGCTCAAGAGAGAGAGAGAGAGAGAGAGAGAGAGAGAGAGAGAGAGAGAGACTCGACATTATAAGAGAGAGAGAGAGAGAGAGAGAGAGAGAGAGAGAGAGAGAGAGAGTGGAAACAAGCGTATAGGCTAAACGTCGCGTTTCGCACGCTCGCAAGCTATACGACTCGCTCACTTATAACTCTCGTCTCTCTTTCTCTCGGCTGTATATGCTTGCGATGAACGGTGCGTAATTCAGCACCCCTTCGCCATTGCTTCTCTTTCTGCTTCGTACTTTGCTCTTACCAATCTCTCTCTCTCTCTCTCTCTCTCTCTCTCTCTCTCTCTCTCTCTCTCTCTCAGTTTTACTCAACCCTCATTGCCCGTATATCTTGTGCCTTTCTATATCGAGTGATCGCTTCTTCCTCATCTTTTGTTTCAACTTGCATTTTTTTATTTATGTATATTATAACTTAACACCATATAAACGAATCTTAATCTGTTCTTAAACAGAGCTTTTCAGAAAAAATATTTTAAAGCAGGATCAAATTCAAAAAATTAAATACCTGTAAAAGTATTTCTTTCAATCAATGCATTTTAGAAAAGTCATAATATAATATTCATGAGCTTATTTGGTTTTCTCGCAGCATCAACACTAAATCGAATTATTCATTTCAATTTAAACGTTAGTCAATATCGAACGTGACAATCTTAATTGAAAAATGACAGTAAGTACACATATTATTAAATTCGAGTGCGTAACCAAATCCGGTATATAAATTTTAAAGCCATAGAGCACGGGTGCACGTATATCCCCGCGGAGCGATGAAATCACTGATCGAGCCATACACGCATACCTCCCATCGAATACTATATCCAGTATATGGAGCCCCCAAATCAACCAAATTCATTATTCGAGGCGAACGATTAGACACTTTTGCGGCATCGTCAAGAACGCCCCCTCTCCCAAATAATAATTTGTCCGAACAATAAGCTCGTGCAACGTCGTCGTGCTAGTGGTGGTGTATATAGTGACTGTATAGACCCCTTGGACGCATCAGTGTCACGATGATGAGCCCCATCCCCTTTTACCGCCCCTCACAAGCGCGCGCGCGAATAACGCACGAGTGACAGCGAGCAACGTAATCTGTTCCCATCATCGACGATGCCACCACCGCCGCCGGTGACATAATGGATGCGAACGCCGCCGCCGACGACGACGACGACGACGACAATAGGGGTCGAGCGAAAAAAAAGAAGAGAGAAAGAGAGAGAGAGAGAGAGAGAGAGAGAGAGAGAGAGAGCAAAGCTCGGGCTGGTTGCTTTTCGGCTCGAGCCCAAAAGTGCACATTATGCGCGAGCAGGCCAAGTGTATAAGAGAGGGAGGCGGCTTTTTTAGCTTTCTATACGTGGAGCCGCCTATTTAGTTTGACCTGATAATCTTTTGGTTTTTTGGCATATGGACTTTGCAGATGGCTTCCTTTTTATGATAATCAGTTTTTGTGAAGTCGTGCCAAGCTCCTAATGCGCTATCAATATACTGGTAGACCAAAGTTTTATCTTTCGATGATGGTAATTACGTAAATAATCTATTGCAACCGTGCATTTTAAAGTAATGAAAAGATTTCGGTTGAAAATTTAAAAAATATATTTTACCTCCGCTGCTTTTGAAACACCTGAAATACAGTCCTAACGGTGACTAATCCTGAGAGTCAAGGCAGCGCTTATCACGAAAAAAAGCTTAACGAGGCATTCTGAGGCAGCCGAGCGTGTAACGTACCCCGCTGCATCAGCTACGGCCTTTTTTTGCTCTCTCAACAAATCGTTATCGCGATCGTAGCATTCTCCGGCAAGTCCGAAATCCACGTAAGAAGCGATAATGTGGTCTAACTCGCGGCCAAAAACCAACACCGATCTCGCGCGTGCCAAGCGATCCGTGAAGTTACGATAAAGCCAAGACAATGCACATTAGGACATTCTTCGCTCGGGACAAGTCGTCAGGGGGTCGTTCGGCACAAAGCCACTAGACGCCTTGTATAAGCGCCTTCCGCGAGCACTGACTGCCTGCCTGCCTACTCGTAATCCCAAAAACGAGCCCAGTGCAACGACTATACTGCCGTATCTCGGGTGTCAAAGAATTTGCAGATTTTCCGACCGCAGATTATTACATTAGCGCGAGCCAGACTTACTTTCTTTTAAGCTATACGACACGACAAAGACCTCGAGAGTTAGCTGCGTTCCCGACTACATCTTTTAATCTGTTTTCACTCTAATGATGACTTCGATTGTTGACCTTCTTGTCGGCGAGCAAGACCAAGGTGTTTCCACCTGCTCTCTGCCGTGTTACCATTTTCAATGCGCTCGTAAATTATTTTCGTAACTTACCCACACACTTTTTCAGGATCCACTTTTCGAGGACTTTAAATTCTTTTACACGGTATTTTGTGACTGAATTGTTGGAGAATCAGGTTTTGATGTTTATATCGATCGATAATCAATATTTTCAACATCAAAATAAATTACGTTTTCTAAAGTTTCGCTTCGAAATGATTTTCAGGCCAAAGAAAACTGATTTGTAAGCGATGCGTTTTGGAAAGAAGATTATATTACGAACCTTGACGATTAGCCTTTAACGGCAGCCGAAACGTAATTATGCGGGATGAACTAACTTGCGTACGTGCGGTTGTAGGCTGTCCCTGGCTTTAGATGAATAAATATTCGTGAAATCTTCGAGATTGACTTTGAGATATCACTTACTTTTTTTTGTAATTTCTTGATTTTAATATATAAATAATTTTTTCTGTGAAAACATAAAAATGACAAAAATTATTTTTTGATAATACTATTAAGAATTACCTGATGTATGAAAATTAAAATCTTATAATTATTACAGGTGTATAGATAAAGAAATGACTAAGCTCCGATATTTCTTGTAGTAAACAAATCAGATTAATAATTTTAGATTAATTGACATTAAACGCTAAAATTATTTCTAAAGAGCTTTCCAGAGCTTGCAACCAGAAATATCATTTATAGATCACAGAATTGCTCTGCATCATGCTAATATTTTCAAATTTAACAAAGCTGAATTTAATTTCATTTCATAGTTAAGAAACTTCTATATCAATCGGCGTTCAATATAAATACGCAAATTGATTGCACGATGTAAGAAAAAGTTGCTGTATACATGGACAGAATCGGACGGTATAAAAATAAGTATACAATCTATGATTTGTTGATGCATAAACAATGCGTTCGGAAAAGTTGAAATATCGATATAACTCAGGAATCGTTTGGCCATCAATCTCATTTTATTGTTTACATATTATGATATAACATACTGGAGGGTGAACGTAATTGAAGATACATGCGTATATACGTCTATAGGCTAGCAAAACTTTCTTGTATTGCAGCGTATATATATACAATGTCTTGTGTAATAGTTCGTGACTAGCTATAATATAGAAACTTGATTACACCAAAAAAAAAATTGCAGCATACAAGTTTTTTCTCGCAAAGAATATAAGAAATCATCAAACTACATGTATCGTGCAGCTGTTAGTGGAATATAATTGACTAAATAAGTTTCCAACATCAAACAGAAGGAATCACTGTAGAAAAAAAATGAAATCGTCGAATCGTACAAAACGCGGGTATTAACGCAGTTCCTCGACAAAAGTTCATTCACATACATATATATATATGTAAGATCGACCGGTACCTCGGTAAACTCTCTCGTACACACATACAAGCAGACAATGAACGCGCCTCAATGCACGAGCGGCAGCACATCGCTCGTAAGTACACTAACTCGCGGCCGCTTAAAACATCCCTCGTGTCTTTTCAAAGGAAGAACGCGCGCGCAAGGGTATATATATATATATAAGAATCCTCCCGAAGAAAATATAATGCGGCACGCTAAAAAAAAGGGTCTTCATTGCCTCGGCAGCTCTCTCTTCTACAATGGCTGACTTTCGTATAAGGCAAAAATCAGAAAGCTAGCGCGCCTAAGACTTGGGACCGGCTGCCAGAGGTTTTTTTCTCCCTCCCTGCTGTATATACCTTTGACGTATAAGACTCGAAAAATCACTGTCCCCCTATGGTGAAAACGTTAGGGATGCGCAGCTGTCACAGTGCACGAGGGATACGATTGGTTGAATCACGGCCATCTTGGATTTTTCCGGTCTCTGGCTTCTCATCTTTTGTATTTGTACAGTGATATAGCGGGGGCAAAAGGTATATATATATAAAGCGAGAACTAACCCAGAGTACATGCGTCGACGCGGTTCATGTGTGTGTACTGTGTATGCTGGTGTTGACACACGCGCGGAGGTCTATCTGATAGAACCATCAAATATATGAGCCAATAGTATATTACTTATTACAGAGTAAATTTAGTGGCCGTTAGGTCATTATTGCACCTGATTTTTAATCTTTTGTGCATCGAATGATTGATGTTGTTGGTATGTTTGTCGGATATATATAGGCACTTGCAAATTTAAATGACTGCAATTCATTATACTAACCGGATACTTTCATGTCACTGAGACAACTTACAAAGAAAAAAAAAAGTTTTTTGTTTCTAGCTAATCCATCAATCCAGTAAAATTAATCTTGTAACTTGTCCGCCAAATCCCAGCATCCAAATCTGAAATCACGCACGTTCCGCGGCAATCCTTTTTCGAGTGTTTGCCCATAATCGCCGCGTGTCTACCCAACACCCCTTGAAAACGGACTCTCTCTCTCTCCCGCGCCACCCCAAATACGTGAAAGTGAAGAAGGAAAAAAAATTAACAGCGTCCTTTATTTGCGGAAAGATCATAAATGTGATGTGTAAGGCCGGTGTAACGGCTCGCTCGTGTAAACAGAACTCTTCGCACGTCCGCCTGTTATTATTGAAACAAATCCCTCGGCGACGACGACGACTACGACGATTGCGTATACTATAATGCGCAACCTTCGCGCAATTGTGCTTCAGATCTCTATAGATATAGGGGGCGCGCGCGATCCAAAGCAGCATGACAAAAAGGGTTGGAAGCCGCCGCGTGCCGCCCTTACCGGGATTAGGTGCAATTATCGAAATCGTCCGCGGCAGACCGCGCCATTCGCACGCGAGAAATGCTATAGTCAATCGATTGGCTGCTACCGCTGGGGCTTCGGCAGTTTCTCGTCTCGGCAAACAACTCGCAAAAATTCAATCTCGCCACGCCAACCCGATTACGCCTCTGTCACGTTTTTCATAGGGTAGCCGTGATGTGCCCAGCCACTGTCTAGCTCTCACTCATATTTCCGCGGAAAGATCATGTTGTTTCAATTCCGCAGAGCCGCGGAAAGAGAGAGATTCGAGAGACCGATAACTCGCCCGAGGGCTTTGGTCAATAAAACGCGGCAAAGTTCTGTTTGATATCAATTTAGATGGAATCACGTTGACTATTACACGTTCTGTTTGCGCTCTTATGAAACTTTTCCTGAAAATTACTTTTCAAATTGTATCGGATCGGCTGCTGCTGCGTGGATTATCGCACGTTTATAGTTTCGCGAAATAATTATCGAAGCGACAATCACGCGCGGATATTGACCCCGCGCGAGAAGTTCACTTATAATATTACGCGTGCGGAGTCATAACTTTTACATAGCGTAATCTCAAGTTTGAAAAACGAGTTCACATAAATAACCAGTTGGGAAACGTTACGTGCAAGTAAAAACTCACACGGAGATGTAGTGCACTCGCGTATACCTATCGGGAAATCCAGTATTTTGTGCGCGCAAGAAATGCGACACACACACACACACACTCGCACGCGTTACTCGCGATTACGACACAGGCGACACGTTCGTCGAGTTCTCGCGACCCATATATTCTATACATATACCGCTTTGCTCTCTGGGATTCTATTCGTTTGTATATTTTCTTTTGCCGTGCGTACAATCTCGATCGTATTGGAAGCCTCGAGGTACTTTCACTTTCTGCGCGATTATCCGATGACCCAGTGCTTTGAAGAATTTAATTCCGTTCGCAATATTTTTTTAATGGAATCCTATCGTTTAATATTATGAAAATTTCTTATACAGCCAGATGAAATTCTAAATCACTAATTTATGAATGAAATATTGCAGTAATCCAACAATCAAAACCACAAATTCATAAAATTACACCAATTATAAAGAAAACCAGATATTGGTACAATTACTCGAGCGCAAAGTGGTCGAAGTGCTTTGAATAAAAGAATTACCGGCGTATTACAGGCAATCAATCAAAGAGTTAGAAGCACGAGAGCTCGTGCGGCCTCATCATTCAATAATCTCGTCAACATGTCAGAGAAAACCACCCCCTCGCTCGTTGAACACAAGAGTCGGCCCCTAAGTCGCGATCTTTATCATCGAGCGCGGCGTCGCGATCATTACACACGAGAACTCTCTCGCACTGGTTTATCTCGCGTTCTTTTCGCGGCCATAATATACATACACGCGTGTGTGTCACTCGATCGCTATCTCAGCTGGCGTACACCGACAATATACGTACTATATAGGATCGAGGGTGAGAGAGTAGCAGCGGCAGCAGCAGCAGGCAAATTGCTCTCGTTCTCCTTGCAGTGGCGCGACTCTTGGGTTTGGCTTGTTATAACTCCGATAATTATGTTACCAATGCCACCGCGACAACAATGAGCCCTCGACGTGCGTCGGGAAAATTGCTCCAATCCCAAAAAGGGGTGTACGATGTATACATATACATATACGTGCATGTGTGTATGTGTGTGTATGTGCAGAAAGAAAGAGAGAGAGAGAGAGAGAGATGCTTTGCCTAGTAGTGGGGCCAGCTGCCGGTAATCCTCCCTTTGTAATTTGCCTCCGTGACCCCCTGCTAGTGGCGCGAGAGCTCTGAGTCTCTCTCTCTCTCTCTCTTTCTTTCGCTTCTAGTCAAACTGAAATGCTTCGACCCGAGTGGCAACGCATCGCCGTCGACCTACTGATTTTTATCTGGAGGCGAGGCGATCGTGAGGCTCATGTACTCTCGTCAGCGCGGAAACCTCTTTATCCGTTTTTAGACGCTCTGTTTCCTAACAAATAACCGACCACTCTAATTCTTCAGCTCAGCCTGTATACTATTATATAGGACGACATTTCACTGGATTTCTCGATTCTTTATATCGATCTTTATCAACCCTTTGTGTATTGTGCTTTTTCTTTTTTTGGATATCATTAGGTGTCTTTTAACAAACGATCATTCGAAACATTTTCGAAATGTTGCAATTTGCTTTCGACAGCACGAGATGAAATTAACGTTTACATCGTACGTCACATTAGCATCTTTCGAGCGTACGAAGCGAACAAATAATATATATCGGCGATGAATAACAACAGTTGAAAAGAGTGCCTCGTCGGTCGTCCGAGAAGAAGAAAAAAAAAAGAGAGCACGAGAATAAAAGAAATTCCACGTCACCCTACGCCAATGGCACAAGCGGTTGATGTCACCGTGGCCGTTCATAGTGCGGATAATAGAGTCCGCGACTTTAATGGACTCGCTAATCCTCTTGGCAGTTTGCCGTGTATAAGTAAGGGCACACATACACAGACACACATAGGGCGCGCATCGCTCTGTCAATGGGAGCGAAAAATCCCGAGCTCGCTCAATCTCGCTTTTTCTCCCCCTCAGATATACACGTTTTCTCTTTCACACTCGACTCACGTGCACGCACGTACTTTTTGCTCGCTCTCTCTCTGTCCGTCACCACGCTCTCGCTTGTACACTTTTTTTCTCTCCTGATCGCGCGCACTCTATTATCTGACTTTTTTTCGGAATTCTTTATGAACTAAATGGTGAGAAACAGATTAAGAGCGATTGTTCGCGATTGGCAGCAAAAAAAAAAAGAGGAAGAGCGAAAAAAAAGTGCAATTACCGCTTAAGCTTCGTACATTCCGCGAATCAATAGATTCTTTGAACATCTGTTTTCCTATAATTCGCGCGAAGATTAGAGAGTTTAAAAATGATAAAATTAATATCATTGCTGAGAGAACATCCTTTGTCGTTTCAAAAAGCCTTCGTAGCTATATGCTTTAAATTCATATATGTTATTCAGCTTTCCCGATGTGTCTCCGCGCGCACGCCCACCTTTCTTCTCTTCCGCGCGCACGAAAGAGACGTGTATAAATGCAAAACGCAAATCGACGCGGCGCTCGCCACAGAAAAGCGTTCTTTTGATATAGAGTCGCTGCTGTATACGTGCGGGTTAAAGGCACATCGAGGGGGCTGTACCTTTTCGGACGCGATACGCCCCTCGTCTGTACGTGTGTATGTGTGTGTGTGGAACCGCCGGTGCGATGATACCTTGATTTCTCGAGTGACATATTAAGCACCCTCGCGCTCTATACTCGGGCATCTCTCTCTTTCTCTCTTTGGCGACATTACACGCCAAAAAGGGAGAGATTAGGAAGCGCAGCTGCGTCTACCACCGACGACGACGACTACGACGACTTTGTTTGACACGTCAGCTAAAAGTAGATTGGGGATTGGGTCGGCGCGGCCTACAACTAATTTTGTTGACAGAACTCGCTCAATGCAGATCGCGGCGCGCGCACGCGCGGTCGAATTATATATCCGAATTCGCTTTTGCTTTTTATTCTGTTCCCGAGCCTGCAATTACGAGAGGATCAAAGATCAGATTATTCCATGTTATTGTTTTCACATCAAACGTTTATTTTATTTCACAGCTGTAATCGCTTCGTTATTATCTCTCAAATCTGCGCTAATGACAACAACATCTTTATTATTTTATTGCTCGATAATCGGCCATTCGTTGTCGTGTTATTTCGTGCGTGATATTATTACAATTGATGCGACGATCAAAGCTTTCTATAATGTATTTTCGAATGAGAATGATTTTGGTGGTGGTGGTGATGATGGTCGGCGAACTTTCGTTGTATTTGGACCGGCATGAATTCATCCTGAAATCAAAACGCAAATGTTATGTTAGCGGGTGTTTACTCGCGCAGTGAAAGTAATAGCAAATGTATCTGCTGAATTCATATTCAGCGAAGGAAGTATCAATACGAATCATCAAATACTGGTTGTACACTTTTTTTTTCTGTTTACGTAATTGCATTCGTTCAATTTTACGATATTTTTTTCAAAATCAAATTTCGTGCTTTATTCTTTCTACGAGCTTTTTATATAAGCTTTTTGATTTGTCTGTTAACTCGAAAACTCGAGAAGTAATTTAATTTGAAACGTACCTTGAAACGCGCGCTGAGAATCTATGATCTTTTTAATATGAGGCGGAAGATTTTTGGGGTACTGCGACTGAGGCTGCGCCTGGTACTGTCCAAGTCCCGCCTTCGCCGCTATAGGCCTGTACACGGAATTGAGCTGAGATTGTTGATTGATTTCGTTGTTGTACTGAGGAGGTTTGTAGCCGCCGTTGGGCGTCAAACGTTGCTGCTGATTGTAAACCGTTTTGTACACGCCGGCGGCATCCAATTGCTGTTGTTGGGCATTGTAATCGGTCTTGTACTGAGGCGTGTAGAGGCTAGTGGGTGCTGACGGTTGGCCACGGAGTGGCAATGGACCTGGCGCGGTGCCCGCTTGAATCGCTTGGATACCCTTGTAGGTTGGCTGCTCTGGTGCTTCTCCGTACTGGACCTTCACGTTTCAAAATAATATTTGTCAACGTATATTAAATATTGCACAGTAATTTCAACGAAGACTGTAATTAATCTTTGACAATTTTTTCCGAGAGCAATCTGACGAAGCCGTATATTATACGCGTACTATTTCTGCACAGTTTGTAATTACGCGTGTGTATATAATTGAAACGCAGAGGCATGTAATTATTCAAATTATTTGGAAAATATACGGAAAAATGCGTCATTCTAAACATGATGAAATAACTATAATTTATATGTTTACGATGGCAATGTAATTATATAATTATGTATCAGGACATAGAGAAAGTTTTTTCCCTCGAAGTGTCGTGCTCTATATATATCTATATCGCGAGCGCGCTTGTTTGCATAATATTAAAATCCTGATTTATCACTATATAATTCTAATTGCCGCAAAATTTATAGCAGAATGATAATTCGCTTCCGTGGTTGAGTTTTTTTTTTTTTTTTTTTTTTTTTTTTTTTTTAAAAATTTATTAAACCGTTCCGGCTTTGACAAGTGGTATAACTCGCTGAATTAGTACTATACAGGTGGTCGAAGGACTATACATCGTAGTGTATAGCTATTCACAAATGACGGCAATAATATGTTTATAGTACTCGAAGCGAGCGGCGACGATCTCTACTACTCGACGATTTACGACAAGTGCATCGCGCGAACGTGCGTTATCGTCTGGATCGGACTCACCTTGGGAGCATACTGAGCGGGTTGCACTAATGTCTGCTTGTAGTTAGGTTGAGCAGAGGCGGGTGCACGGTGCGCGTTGGGCGCCGAAGCGGTCTGCAACTGCGGCGGTGCCGACTGAATCTGCAAGTGAACCAGCGGCTCGGGAGTCCTTAGCAACTCGACGAGCTTCCTGATCCTGTCGGGTGCCTCATTGTACGGCCGATAACTGATCTGATCTATCGCCGCTTGCTGATGCTGTGGCTGTTGTTGCTGCTGCTGCTGTTGTGCGTGATTTTGTCGCTTTGTCCGTACTGTGTCTGCCGGCGATCAGAGTTGAGATTTTTGAGAGTACGAGTGTATTTCATCGAGATTTTTTTTTATTACGATAATATTTATGACTTGTGAAACACGAGATTTTATGCTGTAATTCGAGCGATTGTACGACAAATTACGGAAGTAATCTTTCATAAAAAAATTTTTTTACGCTTTCAAAATTTTTTACTTCGAAAGTGCTACTCTCAGCATCTCAACGAGTCCATTAGCATCGAACTATAATTGCAACGTAATAATAACATGCACTTACCGACTATATCCGCATACAAGTTTTCACCTGTGCACGCTGAGACCAAAAAACATCCTACAATCTGTGAAATGAGAAAGTAATCGTTCGTTATCGATATCGTGTATTCTTCCGCGATCGTTTATGTAAGATAATAATTGTTAGAATATGATTGAACGTGAAACCTATTTGTTAAAATATAATAGAAGTCAATTATTTAATGGCGCTTTTAAATTGAGCGTAGACTCCAGGAACTTATAAGTTGAAAAAGGAGTTGATAAATTATTTTTGGGGAAGATTTATGTTTATAAATCAGAAAATTTTAATGCTCGTTAATGAAAATAATCTTCACTCATCGGTCGTTGACCTTGTTTTTTAATATTTTGAATTAGTGAATACGGTAGATAATTTTTTAGTAAAATTACAGGCTAATCTATTGATATGGCTGTCATCTGCATTCTACTGATTCTTCTGCACGTCGCGAAAAAATTGCTGGCATTCGACTTGACGTTTGAAAACATACATAATTCATGATCCCATTGGAATTCATCAAATACTCATGGTCTATCACATATGCTGTTCAAATGTTGAACCTAATTCTTAGAATTATAAAATTATTAGATGAAAAACCGTCAACGTGCGATGACTGAAGATTTCTATGTATTTAAAAGTGTGCAGAAATTTTTTTAATTTGAATTTTTTGAATTAAGTAAACGAACTTATTTAGAAATATATTTTTTTCTCTAAATTAATTAATTGCGTACATCAGACTTGATTGCAAAAAGAAAAATTTTAATTGAATAATCATTCACATTGGCTTACGTTAACGCATGCGCGCGACACTTGTTATTTTTAAATCGTGCACTACTCACAGAAACTCTCCAAAGTGCTTAATAAGAAAAAAAATTATGAAGACATCATAATTAGTGAAAGATACGAGTTATACAGCCAATACGTAACAACAATCATCCGGGAAAAAACTACTAGCACCGGTCATCACTTAAAAAGCCACAAACAACTTCCTCAATCTGGAGTTGATGCAGTATTATAGCAAATACGAAAGTGCATCAAAAAGAGTCATTGTATACGTAGACAAACGCGCAAAATAACTTACAAAGTACCACATGGCGATTACAATAATTTAGCGAGAGAATTGAGCTTGAGATGAGGATTTCGGCAGGACCCCGGCGAGAAACTGACGTTAAGAAAACGCGCGGCACTTGTATATGGGTTCTCTCTCTCTCTCTCTCTCTCTCTCTCTCTCTCTCTCTCTCTCTCTCTCGCGAGCGGCAACCCACCACCTTCGGCGCTTTCACACTTATGTCTGGCGCGCGCGCGGGCGCTCTCTATATGCTATATGTGCACCATATTTTTTTTTTTGCTGCAACTCCAATATGCCCTAAGGCTGCACTGGTAGAGAGCTCACGTAACGATGCTACGTGCCACCGACGACGTCGCCGCGAGTCGACGATATATATCCTAGCCAGGAAGTGATCGGGTTCGCTTAAAATTCCCATGCTCCATTGCGCGACCTATGTAGCTTACATTATACTCGTAGTTTCAGACCGCTCGCAAAAGGATTGCACACCTGCGAATTCTCTCGGCATACTTTCTTGACTTTCTCGAATTATCATTGGGTGACAATGAGTAGAATAGAATAATTTAATACGTACGTTTTAATGCAAATAAAATTTGCAATATGCGCAATTTAAACGGCATTCCACGGTATTGCGAAATATATTTAATTACATCAGCAGTTTATTAGTGCACGTAATTCGACATTTTTAATTGAATTTCGCTACAACTTAATGCACCAAGCTGAGATTTATTTATTTTGCAACAAATTCTAATCCAATGATTTAAGACTCGACGAATTCACTAGATGTCGAACCGTTCTTTTTTCTGTATACAGAGACGTAATTGCACAGTAGTCAAATTGGTCTATACGTGTCTGCAACATTTAATTGAAATGACTTGACTAGTTAGCGTACATAACGTTTGAAGGATAATTACGATCATTTGATGAATAAAACAATAAAACGTCACGTTAATTCGGTGGGCCACTTACTACAGTTTCCATCGTCAATAAGACAATATGTACACTTGGTGACATTTTTTATGCTGATTGTACACTGAATTTCTATGCAAAAACAATAGCTCTCAATGATGACAATAGAAAATAGAAATTCCAGGACAAAAACCAATCTCGACCGAACTCGATACATTGGGCATTGTCCATCGAATGGTCAACAATCGGAGATTTCGAATGACGGACTAATTATTTGAGGAGAAAAGAAAACCAAACTGCCTATATGTATATACGCGAGCTATGAGAGGCTCAAGTGGTGAGCGTAATTAGGCCCCCGTCGAAAGGTTGATAACCTTTTCGCTCTCCGCATTGTGGCGGCGGGTAATTTATGTGCAAAGCTACGCGACATCTGGTGAGTCCGTGTGAGCGCGCGTCGTCCAATAAGTACTTGCGAAGCACTTACCTGTATATCGGCGAAATCACGTAACAACGTCTCTCCGCTCGAGTCTCTCGCTAAAACTTTATATGTGCACGAGAGAAAAAAAAATCACGAAAGAGCGAGAGAGAGGATAGACTCTTCCGCGTTTAACAGAGGGAAAAAAAAACGAAGTGAGCTATTTTCTCTTCGCGCCGCAAATAATTGCGACCTAATTTCGTTCGATCTTGCAGCTACCAGTTTTATGGGTTTTGCGGCGAGACGCGCAAAAAAAAAAAAAACTTTAAAGCTGTATTATACCCGAAAAATTCGTCGTCTATACTTAACCCGGCTCCAAACGGTTCGCACGATTTGACGTAATAACATCGGAAAAAATACGATTCTATGCTGCTATTTGGGCTGCGAACGGTGATGTAAGGCCCAAGTCATATTTCTGAAACTGCGGTGTCATAATTTTATGTGCAAGGAAACTGCTACTGCTGCAGGTGCCAAAGTAATCTAATCGGTCGTGGAAAACTTTCGAAATTAATGATTTTGAGAGACAGCTGTTGTGTCGCTTGTTTATTAAGTTACGGAAAATTTTATTTATTTCATTGAATATATTTCATACAGTTTTTTTTTCTTTTAACGAACAACAATATTATGTAAAAACGTATTTGTTTCGCTTGATGCCTTAAATTAATAATATAATAATGCTTCGATCGATGCTTCGCGGATAGATATACGTAATAAGTATATGTATCGTCGCTGTGTAATCAAGGATTCGTACATCACACATTATACTTCATCTATTCACCTTTTAAGCTTATATCACTGTGACCTTGTATAATACTATTATATTGTCGCGTTTACAGTGAATCGTCGTGTTCAAAGACCGACTGTTGGACAAAGTTTCGAACAAATAATTCATCTCACTTTTGAAAAATCTAATAAAGTATTTTGTTAATACTGAATTAATGTGAAATATAGATTAATAAAATTTCCGTGTCTCTACATCCAATACTCAAGTTTCTGTCTACTCTGTTGCAATAAATTGATAAAATAAACTGGAAAACTACTATAATTCATGTCGGATAAACCACATTCGACTCGCTAATTCGAAAATCTCAGTGGATTGAATTTTACTTGCGCGCATATCGGCAAAACTGCGACAAGGCTCGGCTCCCTGCTATTTTGCGTATAATATAGCCTATATGCGTATACACATACTCCGTTATACTGAATTACGGCTATGCAGCGAGTGTACGTACGCGAAGTGCAACTTTCTCGATGAAATCGATAGGGGGATATAGAGTGTTATTACTGAGTGCGCGACGGAAAGAGAAACGACAGTCTATCTATGGGCTCAATTAGTTCGATTAATTATATCACTCATTTTCGAGTTTGCATGCCAAAGTGAGAAAACTTTCACTTATATATAGCTGAAGTTTTTTCCTATTGATCAATCTCGACAAATAAAATAACTCGATCGTAACTTGTATACGCGAACGGAAACTGAAAAGGTTCAATGTATTATTATCGAAACGAAGAAAGAAAAAGGAATGATTTGCGATTCAAAAATTTACATTCGAGAAAAATCAAAGTCTTTTTTTTGGAAAAGATAATTAATAGGAAATTTCCAATCGATTTCTCTTTCCGTATCGAGCAGGATTCGTCGGATTAAAAAAAAACTAATTGCAAACCAGGAAACCTTTTGAATAAAATTTCCCAAATTTTTTTTCTAAAAAAAACGCTAAAACGAAAAGAAAGGGTAATGATCGGACGTTGTAAAAAAATCGTTATCGAATCGACGATTAGAATTATCTAGGCAGAAGTTTCCGAGCTTGCCTCTTCGCTAGCTTCGTACTGCTGACTGTACTGTTGTTGCGCGGGAGATTGAGCATAATATCCTTGGCTTTGTTGCTGTTCTTGCTGCTCCTGCTGCTGCTGCTGTTGATGCTGATAGTACTGTTGCTGATACTCGCTCGCCTGAGCCTTGTACTGAGCAGGTTCCTGTTGAGCGTGAGTCGGCTGGACGGCCTGTGGCACGTAGGGCTTCTCGGGTTTGATGTGAATCTGATTGGCGACGATGTCGTAAGGGATCTGCGCTTGATACCTCAAGATCTCCTGAATCTGCTTGGGCAAGTTGGTGGAGTATTGAGGCACGGGCTCCGGCGGTGGTTGATTGACTCGCCTGTAATTCTTCGGAGACGGCTGCTCGGCTTCGGCTTGCTCCGGTTGCTCGTAGGCTTGATATTGCGGTGCTTGTCGTCGCTGCTGAGTCTCCGCGTAAGCCTGCTGTTGCTGCTGTTGCGCGTAGGCTTGTTGTTGTTGCTGCTGCAAGTACGCCTGCTGCTGCTGTTGCTGAGCGTCGTATCGAGGCGCTTGTCGGCGTTGATGCTCTGTCTGTCGTTGTTCCTGTTGAGCCGCGATTTGTTGGCGGAGATAGGCGTCGTAGTGTGGCGCTTGGCGACGATGCTGTTGCTGGGCTCGACGAGACAGAGCTTCTTGCTGGGCGAGGGTGTGCTGACGTTCGGCGAATTCCTTTTGCTGGCGGTAGTAGGTCTCGTAGTCGATCGGCGATTGACGACGCTCGCGTGTTTGCTCGCGCTGACGAGGTCGAGTTCTGTATTGACTTCGCGGTGCCTCTTCGATTACCAGTTGGGGTGGCTGCTGGGCTAACACTTGCTTGGGGTACTCCTCGGCGAACTTTGCCGCTTGCTCTTTGGCCGCCGCGAGTGGGTCGAATCTGAAAATCAATGCCGGAAAGTTATCGTTAAATATCATTATTACGAGAAACTTATATTGGAAACAATGTATTTAAATGGACTATAGAGTGTTCTAGATCTTAGTAAAAAATATAATTATCCTTTCGCATAAATTAAAACTTTGTCGTACAACAATAACAGCATAAAATATATTCGCACAATAGTCGACCCCTCCCCCCCCCCCCCTCCCCCCTTCGCCCTGAGCATTTGTAAGAAAGAAAATAATCGATCAGATTGTAAGTGAGTTATGCCACTCGAAACACGATGCAGAGTACAAAAACCAATGCAATAATTGTCGATCGACACTCGCTTCAATTGTGTACAACCCACGGCACGGCAGCATACCTAAGGTGCTCGGGTATAATGTTGACATATGGTATTTGGGCCTGGAACTGAAGTATCTCCTGAATGGACGGCGGTGCCTTGTCGATGGGGTTGTAATTGATGTTGGCAATGGGCGCCGTGTTATGGTAGCGTGGCTCCGCTTGTTCCTGCGGCTGGGCTTGCGGTTGCGGCTGCGGCTGCTGCTGCTGTGATCGCGCTTGAGCTTGCACACGTCTGTGGCTGGGTCGTCTCTGCACCGGTCGCTGCGCCGGCTGCTCCTCGTACTGAGGTTGCGCTTGAGTCGCTTGGGCTGCCCGATTGTAGATACCCCAGGTGTCTTGACCTACGAATTCAGAAAAATCAACAAATTGCTATATTATTTTTATCGTGATCAGTGAAAGTTATTGGTAGAAAATATATCTTTGACAGAAAATAGTATATCAATATTCAAAATTTAAGTACAATATTGTAATGATTTGAAATGATCTGAAAAAAATTTTTAATTGTTTTTCAGTTTAAAGTAAAGTTAAAAACACTCATAGATCAGGTAAAGACTTTGGCGATGAAAAGCATAAGAGTTCGGTTTTGTTTACAGATGTAAAACGTAACTTTAGGCAATAATGTCAGCTACACGAGTACATAACGTTGCATTTATGACTCGTAAAATGAGAAATAGGTAAACCATTTTATCTTGGGTCATGATGTGCAAAAAAACTACTCCAAGCTCAGTCGTATAACTTCACTGCTTACAATAGCCAAGAGTAATCAAATTTCTAACGAAAAAATTCAGGTAGACAATGGAATCATCGTTTTTCTTTCTGCTTTTCAGCTACCTTCTTTACAGAGCAATCATCGAGATTCTACTAAAAGTGCACTTTTCATTTTACCCATTCATTTCGAAACAAAGTTTCAATGAAATTATATGCTTGCAGTTTTACAAGTTTCAATTGAATCACACACCCTTGCAATAAGTTTTCCAAATTGTGAAATGAGCCAAAAAATCAAACTGTAGGTGAAAAAGAAAAACTACACAGGTATTGAATATAATATTGAATTGTCATTCATACAATAGCAGCATTCTCGCATTTAAAAACATTCGATATCGTTTAATTAAAATACATTTAAATATGCCCTTCCAATTGTAATTGAATTCTCTAAAGTTGTTCTGTCCATGTGAACATTAAAATTCATAAAAAATAAAAAAAACTCATTGTGAAACAATGTCTTTGCTGAGGAGCACGCATTATAATTGTAGAGTTTCACCTTGATTGTTAGATTGCTCATTAGTGTTGTAGTCGTGAACGTAAGCTTGACTACCGCCATCGGTCGCCCCATGGATTTGGAACTGGGAGTTTCCATCAGTTGCGCCTTGGATGCGGAATTCAGAATTACCATCAGTCGCGCCCTGGATTTGGAAATCACTATTACCGTCGCTTGCTCCAGTTATTGAGAAACCACCGGTTCCCAAAGAGTCTAAAAAGAGGCATAAACAGTCACTTGATTAGTCTATATTTTTTTGTGCTTGGAAATAAAATTAATTTATCAATATGTCCAATGGAATAGTTATTGAACTATCGTTTTTTTTTTTAATTTTGTCACGGAAAGAGAAAAATTATTTTGAAATTATATTGCGACAGTAGACATAAAAAATTCCAGAAAATAGATAAAAAAAAACTCGATAATTGTCGCATTTTATATCTCGGAAAGGAACAAATTTTGCTCCAAGCAGTCTATGTTTACGCGCGCACTTGGCGCACAAAATTGCGTCTGAAACGCGCTCGTTGAATTTAAAGATCATCGTTATTGACCGCTTATCCTCGCGTCGAATTACAACGCGCGCGCGCGCACTCAGTTCAATTTTTATTTGCGCAGTGCAGTTTGTAGCTGGGAGGAAATTTCGAAATTCGCTCACTCGTTAAAAGTGCGGCGCCGTAAATATTCTAATTGGACATCGAGCGCGACGCGAATGATTCTTTTGGCTTTTTCAAGCTAACATTGGCGTGCTAAGACTGAGAGAAAGCAAGCGCGGGAAAAAAAATCAATCGCTTTGGTAGGTAGAGACTGCGTGTCGAAAAAAAAAATCTATCGAGCGCGTAATTACCGGCTTGATTCGTGTACTCGATTCCCTTGTCCTGGCTGTACTTGAGGCCCTGGGCCCGTCTGTTTCCATCGCTCGGCCCTTGGATGGAGAATTGTCCAAAACATAAGGGCAGTATCGACAGAATAATTATCTAGAAAATAAAAAAAGTTGCAATTATATTTCTGCAGTATGTTACAAATATTATTATAAAAGAAAATTTCGCGATCGCATTGAAAATCAAACGTTCAAGTGAATTTGATGATTTCTATTTGCGATTCTATCTGAAATTCAAATCGTCAATGTCCAGTAGAGAAAGTAGCGTGTGTATAAATATATTCTAACGAGAGTGAAAATGCATATTGGGGGTAATAAAATAAAAAGTATAATCGACAAGTAATGCAAAGCAAACCCATGTTTGTATATATCATTTATTTAATTTACAACGCTCATATAGTGAAAGTTATTATCCCGCAACATTGCACGTATTATATCTCATCTATATGATGAAATCTATAAAAAAAATGCCGATTCTTGAAGCCTAAAATGGCAAAAATGAATTGTAACGCTAGAGCATCCGGAATGTTTTCTTCTTCTTCCTTGAGGTATATAGTGCCATAAAATGCTCGTGAACATTAGAAAAGTCCACAGGAGCTACTTTCTTTCGGCTTTTCTATATTTTTGTCAATTGAATT
>JAWWMK010000021.1:4039050-4066275 GCA_035047105.1 Galeopsomyia nigrocyanea | reverse complement strand
GCTCTCTCTCTCTCTCTCTCTCTCTCTCTCTCTCTCTCTCTCTCTCTCTCTCTCTCTCTCTCTCTCTCTCGCTCTCTGTACATCGTCGAATTAGCTAAAGTGATGGAGCGCCACCGAGACTTCTTACATGTATATTTTTTTTTACGTAAAGGATTAATGAAATGCAAAAATCCGGCGAAAACTCGCAACTCGTTATTATACACCAGATGCAATTTATCAAAACACTCCGCTGCGGACTTTCCATTTTAATGATTGTTATCGCGTAATAAATTTTTTCGGTGAAACTATATCTACATAAGCGATACAACGGCTTATGGGGCGAAAGGAGCGATATTATTAAATGTGTATTGTTGCATCGAGAGAGAAAATGACGTATTATATACTGAACTCTGACCCAAAACATAGATTTTTTAAATGGCTGCGGCGCTATACGTACAGTATACAGTGAATCAGCACTGATTCATCGCCATTCGATTGCTCTGTTTTGCGCTCGCCGCCTCATGCTGACCAATGATTCAAAATTTGTCTGACAAATAGCATACTATAGGTACACAGCTAGGTTACGAATTTTCAATTTGCTTCTATATAGCCAGATAAAGTATCAGCCGGATGTCTCATACAATGCACTCGTGTCGAGATGTACATCGTGTATATATAACTTACAAAGAAGCTCATCGTCGAGATCGTAAATGGTAACACACCCCGTTCACGCCCACCCAATTTTCGATTTCCAACCGCCGAGCAACAGTATTATAACTGTACACAAAGACACTACTATATACAGTTCACTTTCGAATCGATTCGACAAATCGAATTTAAAAAAAATCTTCTCATCGGTAGAAAGCTGCATGTACTCTCTTTTGTCGCTTTGTATATAGCAACTAATCTTCTAAATGAATTGAAATGCAACAAAGTAATGCTGACCTTGCCTAGGCGAATCAATAAAGAAAGTCTTTTGTAATGTACCGCCACCTTGCCCGCAGCTTCTATAAAACCAAAAGAAAGCCTTCTGCGCGCTGCTCGAGAAGAACAAAAAAGAAAAAAAAACTAGCTGTCAACAGCGTAAAATCGTAAGAGCCTGGTGACACCGATTGAAGTGTGTGTGTGTGTTATAAGAAGGAAATCTAAAAAGTGGCGTAAGGTCGAGTCCGTGGGGTTCACGCGTCGACAGCTCTACACACATATACTCCGCGACTCCGAAATCAATAAAGTTGTGCTCTGCTCTCTCACACACACATACAGAGGGGGGACGAAAAAAAAACGCGTGCATGAGGCAAGTGTGTGTACCTGCAAATCGTATTCAAGGTATAGGCAAAATGAAAAAAAAAAATAAAGGGGGGGAAGCGATGCGAGTTGTCAGTCATTCTCACCGGATATGCGTAAGGCTGGCAGGGCACGTAGAATTCTCGGCTCATAATTCCGAGGGGGCGGCTGGCTGCTCAGGCGTAGCAGCGGCAGCGGCGCTCGCTTCGTCGTCCAGCTGATGACATTCGACGGGCTGCGCTGCTGGTGCGATGTCAAAACGCCGCTGGCGCCATCTGCCCGACCACATCGCCGCCAGAGCTCCTAGACACTGACTGCTGCACTCTCTGCTCTCTGCTGCTGTCACGAGGTCAGACTTTTCTCGACTTTGCGGCCAAGCCTCGTTAATTCCATCCTCGGATCGACTAACACATGAGGGATTTGTCGAGGATGCCGACGACACGCAAACGCACCGCGACGACGAGCTGCTATGCAGGCGAAGTGACACAAAGGAGGCCGCACTGCTGTCAAACCAACTCACTTTTGACTGATGCACAGTCGAGGCTATCACCGCATTGTCACACGCGCATCACGATTACAGTGTATCTCTTGCAGCCAAATGCATGCACTCGTCTTGTGATGTATATGGAGATTCGCGTGCCCGCGCACAAAGAACACCGTCTTTCTTGAATCTCTTATATGTCCGTCACGCGTATATACAAAACACACAGCGTGTACTCGTTCGCCTCGAGTCTCGAGCCAGACTGAGCTCAACTCCGCCGATGATACGCCGTCGCTACGCGCTGCTAACTGTGTATCTCTGTCTCGCTTGCTCTTGCGCGTGGCGTGCCCATACCTGAACCCGCACCGCACTTTCCTCTATCCTCTCTCGCTCGCTCCTTGCCTTGTGGTGGACTGCCTGGTGGGTGGGATCGAGAGACGCAGATGGCGCCAGCTTGCGGTCAGATCGCTAAGCATTTGTAGGTGTAACAGATTTGAAAAGCTATACTATACACTTATGCGGGTCGATAAGTCATTGATTAATTGTCATCGAGGGCGATTAGAGATTGATTACTGTGTCGCGGAATTTATCATGACGTTTGATTTATATTGCTATAGTTGCAGTACAGAGACTTCCTAGTCTCAATTGGCGGCGGCGTTTTGTTTGCAATATGATTGAAAAGTGGAACAAGTGAAACAAAAAAATTTTATATCTCGAGATTAATAACGTCTGTTTGCTGGGATTTTTTTTTTCGTCGAACAAAGTTCCTTGATACCTAGTTTCTATACGGTCGATTTATTTTCGATATACAAGTAATAAACTATAAAAAAAAATAATTAAAAATGTAAAAAAATTGATGGTTCATAAAGGTTTTATGCGAGAATAATAAACTTTTGTTACAGAAAGTTTTTTGAGAGCTGATGAAAAATGGGCCATCGCACCGAAGAGTTTTCTACAACTAATTACGATACACACATTATAGTTGACGAGTGTACATGACGCATCATTTTATACACATAGAGAAAATCAGACTTTCAATTTGAACGTATCCCAACGCCGCACATTTACAATGAGAAACAATTTTTTCTATATATCAATTACGATAAATTCGATTTCGATCTCTATATAACACTCTCAAAACATTATACAGACCGTGACCGTTATCTCAATTAAATCAATCGAATTATACACGAAACTTCACTTCGATTCGCCGACATGCATCATTAGACACAACAACATTAATTAAATTTATTGCCGATCTTCGAGAAGGAACAGAAAAAAAATATAAATCGCGTCTTGTCTTGCTTCGATCCTCAAAAAATAATACATATCCGATCTAATGCGATCGCGCGGTCTCTCATTACCGTTCGAAAGTGAACGTGCTGATTTAATGCAGTTTAAAAACGCACTGCTATACACTCGACGCGAGCCAGCCGCGCACCAGTGAAATCAATGTATAGTTTTAATACGAGCGCGTGCAAGAAAAGTATAAGTAACGCGCAGCTGCTCTCTCGCAAACCGTAAATGGCGCAACTTTGAACTTTCATTTTCAATCTTTTTTCCCCCACGAGAGATCGTCATTCATCAAGTTTTTTTTTTCGTCTTCTTCTTCAACCTCGAAGCGCGCGCGCGTCGCTAATTCGTCGAGGTGATCTCCATCAGGCGAAACACTCCGCTACCAAACTGATCTTCCTCGCTCGTGGCTTTTTGCGGACGACCAAGCGGATCGTCGACGGCGCTACTGCAGCATCTCGCCTCACGGTGACAGCGCGAATTTCTCTCCGTTTCGTTAATACTGCTGCATTCCAAATTTTTTTCAGCTGATTTTGTTCTGTATGGTTGAAAAAAAATATTAGTATTTCGCAAGCACGAATTTATTCTTGTCGTAGGCGCAATTAAACACCAAAATGTACGAGCATAATGAAACTTAAAATTAAACGAAAGAATCAATTGAATAAAGATTTCATGGATGAGGGTTTGAAATTTCAAGAGTCATCGATGACTAACGCGATGCAATAAACACTTTTACGTAAGAAACCATGGGGTTTTTTCATTGAATTGAAGCCTATAATAAATTGGCTTATTAAATATCTCGGATTATTATTATTTTCCGCAGTAAAAGTTAAACTTTCGCATGATCGTCATATTTGGAGTGTTAATTAAAGTGCGCGTATCTGCCAGACGGAACTAAAATTACCGGCATGAAGTGGCTCTCGCGAAGGAATCCCGTGATAGCAGGCAATTATCCTCGCACGAGCGCGATATTTGCGCGGCGATGCTATTTGCTTCCTTGGACGACAATGACGATGATGATGTTGCCGGATTATCGCTGAAGTTGTACTCGCGCGATAAGCCGCATAAGAATTTCACGCACGTGTCTTGTTCCTTCCTCAGCTGCAGGCAACTTTGCGAATGTACATCCTTGAAATGATTGGCTGGTACGTTTGTACTTTGAAACATCAGAATGGAGTTTTGGTGATGAGGTGCAGGATCGACGTAACCGAGTTTTCCCCTCAAGTCCATGGCTCGAAACTCGGCGAGCAGACGCGACAGCATGAGATTGAGCGGCTGAAGTTCGTAATCGATCTGCAAGAGAGACTCGACCCCCCTGCAGCGTTGAAACGGTCTTCGCGACGACGTGACTCCGCGGCATGAGCGGCGGACTTGCGGTTTGCCTTGTTGGCTTCTTCCTCGCTCGATGTGCAGCGGGCTTTTAGTCATCGACGAGCCGCAATCCAAGTGCAGATTATGGCGAAGGCCCGGCGTCGCTTTCGAGAACAGCTTGTCACTCGTGACCTGAGCCAGATTTTCCATTATCTTGTGCCTCGTCTCGCTCATAGTCGTACGAACCGTTTCTTTCTCTTCCAATCGCGGACTAGCTTTTTCTTCTTTTCCTTCTTCTTCGTCCGATGGTCTTTCTGCATCCGCTATCTCCTTCTCGCTTATCGCCTCCGTGGAATCTTCGATGTTCATGTCTATGATGGAACCGTAAGGAGAGTCGGACGCATTGGTTGCCGGGAAAAATTCGGTTTGCACGGAAGTCAATGAATTCTTATTGCTCAATGCCGACGAGTCTCGCTCTTCGTTATTCCATTGCTGCTGTTGTTGCTCTTGCAGACGCATGTCGTTTATGAAGTCGGAGATAATTTTGCTCTGTTGGTTGAGGCAAGTGTCGCTTTTGACAGTCATCGCGTAGTTGTCCGCATCCGATGACGTCATAAAGTCCTCGTTTGTGTTGTCGGCGAGACAAGAAACCGATTGACTGTATAACAAACTCGACGACCATCGGAGGTTCGATGAATTTTGCAAAATTGCAGCCTCGTCCAAAACCTGCGGACTGAGCAGCTGCTCGTCCGACGTCTCGTAATCGGCGTCGGAAGTCGAAAGGGCAGTCATCAGCGCGGAAGACGCGAGACTCATTTCCGAGGTGCTGAAGTTTGTTCGCGTGGAGCCAAGACAACTCATTGTAATGTTTTACGCTTGAGAAATTTTGCTAATTAATTGTCTTATTCTACCGGGTAGGTATTGTAAAGTTCAACTTGAATTTCGATGAACGTTGTTACTTGTTTACAAGTTACGTAAGGTTATGAATGATACAGATGAATTGTAAACTAAACGCGTATAGTTCTACCTGAACGCTGCTGATTATGAATTAACAAGTAACAAATTATTTGTATTATGCATTTATATTGCAATATCCATATGAAATATCAATCTTTATTTCGTACTTATATTTTCTTCAATAATATTTTTAAATATTATGAGAACAGAAAAGAAATGTCCTGTGAAATAATGTTTTCATTATCTGTAACAAAATCTATTTTATTGTAACCATCATTAAGTATTACAGCTTCTTACTTTTCCTAAAAGAGTATTTTTTTAAGTGTGACTTCAAAACTAAATCCAAAATGACAAGAAACTCCCGCGTTGAAACTCGTTTTTCCGAAAGTTTTCTTCTTTACCGATTCAGGTAATTTAAAAATAGTAATAATCTCAGCTGTAAAAACTAAAGTGTAACGTATTTACTTAGCTAAAATTAATTCCGTGCAACATGTAGTTTATTTGTAATGCATATAAAATATATTTAACTGCCCATATTATACCAAGCTTATGGTTTTTACGCTACGAGACAATATAGATTTGATACAAGTGGTAGATGCAATGTTTATGAAAAGCAAATGCATTAAGTTCATGGTGTGATTCATTTCATGTTGCATAATATGTAAATATTTTATCCTTTATTCTTTAAGTCACTCTTTAATTTCTCGTTATCGCCATTCAAGATAAATTTTCTAATTATACTTGCGATAAATGCTCATTTACCGAGTTACTTAATCTTTAACCACAATATAAATTTATTTTGTGCCTTGAGTGTAATAAAATATGTTAGTATAATAAAAGACAAAATATTAAAAACACCATGTTATTCCAAAATGGATTTGTATTATTTATGTAAAAAATTATTTGTATTGATTACGTAAAAATTGAAGAAATAAATATATTATAAAGCAGTTACACGTCAAAGTTTATTTTTGCACTATGATGAAATTGTTTCCAACTATATCATAGTGACTAAAACTATGATCAATCGTAATAAATGGCCAGACTCCAATTTACTCCATACTCATTATATAATAAGTGGTTTTACTTCAAATATTATTAACAAAATTGTTGCAAGCTCTCAAATAGGTTCAATTCAAATGTAGCCAAAGAAAGCAATCCCAATTATCTTCAGGAACGTTCCATTCCTCCGAAACAATTTCGTTGTGTTTCGTGCTTCTTTCAATACGAAAATATTTTTAGTCAGAATAGATTACGGCACGACGAACCTAAATCCAGAGAAAAATGGAATTCCCTACGAATTCCCGCGTGAAAGCTGCCATCTAGCGTGAGCTCGGCGAAGCGCAATTCAAAACCCGCTCGATCGCGCAGAAAATTAAATCCGCGAAAAATTCCCCGTCGTCAATTTCGTATCGAGAGCCAACATACGTATATACGTCAAACCACTTTTTCGCGACTCATACATAACAGTAAAACAGACGAGTTATTCTTTTTTTCCTCGTATCGGAGCGCAAGCGAGACACGTCGTGCGCGTCCCCTTCCATATCGTCTTTGAAGCGTTGTAAAAATAAATGCGGACACGCAAGAGAGAACCTAAAAATTGGTGAAAATTTTTCAAACGTTTAGCCCCTGGTCGCAAGCTGAAATTGGAAAAAGAAGACTCGACAGAAGAAAGTGTTGCTGCTGGTCGGTGTAGAGACTATAAGGAACGTCTACACGCATACAGTCGTACACGTGTCTTCTTGGACAGCTTGGACTCTCTTTTCTGGCGCTTGCGTGAAATTGAGTCAGAACTCAGAACGTAACGTCAGCTCGAAGCACAGGCGCCCGCGAGCGAAACGGAGACAGAAAAACACTAAAGAAAGAGCGAGAGAGAGAAAGAGATAGAGAGACGGCCAAGGCGCCTATATACTATAGCCGTATACATACAGGCGCACACATACAAGGCCAGAGTCGTCGTCGTCGCGCGACACACAGGCCAGGCCAGCACGGACAGACAGAGTCAGAGAGCACATCAGCAGTCCAGCAGCAGCAACAGCAGCAAAATATCGTCGCAGTCGCGTGTCGGGACGGAGTGTGATAGTCGCTCGTGTATATTTATTATTGTATATAATATATAAATATAACGGCGAGCAAGTTATAAACTTGTCGCCGTTCGTTTCGTTTTTCTCGCGTTATAGCTGTCTCTGTCGCTCTCTTTTGCTCGGCCGTGAGTGAGTAGGCAGGCCGCTTGTTGGCGCTCTCAGTTGTAGTGGGTCTGTGTGCGTGGTTATATACGCGAAAAAGCGCGGAGGACATCTTGAATCGCGTAGTGGAACGACGTTTTAGACGGCGGCCATCTTGCAATCCCTAATCAAAGATCTCCTCTCTTGTCTGTCTGTGTGCTCGGCGCAGCCAGCCCACTACGTGCGTCTCAAGCTTCTGCACCTGTGCTCCAGCCGAAGGGCTCAGTTGACCCTCAGACACACCAGCCACACACGCCTCCGCTCAAATGGCTTTGAAACGGATCAACAAGGTACGTATCGCTTGCTCACTAGTTCGCTCGCTCGCGTGATTGTCCGCGCGAGAGAGAGAGCCTCCCTGCCCATACCTCTTGCGCTCTGCTCGACTCTCTCGCACACTCGCGTACCCATACTTATCGACTCGCTCTTTTTTTGGCCGCCTACCTGCACCTCGTCCTCGCAGGCCAAGGCCTCTCGCCAAATCCAAGGCTACGTCGCATCCTGGAGCGCGACTTTCGATGCAGTCGATAAGCGCTCGGCGCTCGCTCGCTCGCTACGACGGCGACACGACCATTTTCACTCAATAAACATGAGCCCGGCCGCTATTTTGTCATTAACGTGCCTAGTCATCTGCTGTTCCCGTCCTCCAGGTCGGACGACTCATCGCGCTCTCTCTCTCTCTCTTTCTCACTGTCTCTCCTTGTCTCTTTCTCTCTCTCTCTCTCTGACACCTTGACTCCTCTTTTTCCGGAGCAGCAGCGGTTACGATCACTGCGCCATCAAGGGTAGGAGAGGGAGCGAGCATTTTGGAGCGCGCCGCCTCCTGGTGCTGGAGCTTCTCCGAGGACACGGTGACTTTCTCACGTGCTCGAGGCTGCCGCAGCGCTCGGGGTCGTTCGCACTCTCTTGATATCTCTCTTTTTTTCTGCCTCTGTATCTCTTGGCTTTGCGTGAATTGCCGGAAGTAACGTAGAGAACCCGTGTATATCGCGGTGGGTCTCTCTCTCGCGAGCGCCTATGTCTGTGTGTATATATAGATAGAACGCGTTCACGCGTACAACATCAAGCGAAAGAGCTATAGATAACTCGGAAATCGTTGAAATTCTCGCGATGCTAGGTCCGCATGGAGGCCTTCTCCAGGGCTCTTCAGTGCCTCTCACTGCCCATCAGTCCTGCAGCACTCGATGACTGCTCCAAAAAGCCAGCTATGCCAACTTAACTTCTGATTGTCAAACTTGATCATGACTCATCCATACTTTTGCTTTCTTTTTCAATGATACACTTCACTGCTGCACTCGGTATCATTTTACATACATGCACATCTATTCCATAACTTGTTTGCAATCATCGAGCCCCTGCACGATTGAATCACTCCAATACTTACTCACTTGCTTCGGTTGATATTGAACTCATCATCTTAAATTTATTTGCTCTAATGCCAGTCAGAGAAATGCTTGAATAGTAAAAATTGATGTTTTGTTATGTTTACAGGAACTGCAAGATCTGGGGAGGGATCCACCTGCACAATGCTCAGCTGGACCGGTCGGAGATGATTGTGAGTTTACATTTCATATATTTTTGCTTCTAGTATGATTGATTGTGTGTTTCTTCTCATGACTGCTAGAAAATTTACTTCAGATAATAATCTGAATCTGCTCGTGTGTTTGTGTACAATATACTTTAGATTTGGTTCTTACACAAACAAGAGAAGCCATTTTCTTTAATATGATTCAAGAAGTTTCATTGCCAACAAAATGATTTACATGAATCTATTGTTCAGCTTCATAAATAGACCTAGTAGAAATATAATTTGAGTATTTTGCATACCCTGTGGAAAATTTATAAAAAAAATATTTAACATCTTTTATTGTGACAGTTATGTCCTAATTAGAAAAATTATGTTATAGGTTAATTTATCCTAACAAAAGTACTAAATAGTTAATATTTTAAGTGTTGAATAAAATAATGTATAAAATTGAGTGATAAACTTTACTCGAGTCAGAAATTATTCGTACTGCTAATAAAACTTAAATTGCATAATATGTACAGATTTCATAACAGGCTACTTTTGTTTATTCTTTACATGAGCTATTCAAAATGAGCAGAATAATAAGTACTTGCTTTTGATATATATATGTATAATTAAAACAGAAAGGAGTTTTTACTGAATTTATATGAAATATTCACAAAACAAATATATTTATATTGCAGTGTTTCACTGGCAGGCAACAATCATGGGTCCTGTAAGTATTTGGATAGAGTTTGGAAATTAGCAACTATTTTGGTTTTTCATGAATAAATCTCATTTGCAGCCTGACAGTCCCTACCAAGGAGGAGTGTTTTTCCTAACAATACATTTTCCTACAGACTACCCATTCAAACCCCCAAAGGTAATTTGATAGCTCTTATATTCTTAACAGATAGTAAACAATGAATAATAAAGTCAAAGTAACAATTATCCACATTCTTTTTTGAATAACATACAGTCATTTTGTTATTTGAATGACAATCAACTTTGACAGAAACTTTTTAATTGACAAATGTAGCACTTATCCATCTATTACTATTTCTATAGAAAAACTATAAATCATGCCAAAAATATAGTTAATTTCTACCTTAGAATTATTTATTTACTCTATTGTTTCATTTTTGCTACAAACCTTTCATGATTTCTATTTTTTGTATTTTTTTAGGTTGCTTTCACAACCAGAATTTATCATCCTAATATTAACAGTAATGGAAGTATTTGCTTGGATATCTTGAGATCGCAATGGTCTCCAGCGCTCACTATTTCAAAAGGTAATTTAAATCATTGTTGTTTTTAGTAGAGAATAAATTCAAGTTTATATTACTTAAATATCACAATTACTTACTCTTTATGAGCTTCATTTACAAGTTATGAATGGTGTTAATCGTCTTTCTTATGCAATTTAAATTCAATATGGTATTGGCAGATAATGAAGAAAATAATTTCGTTTTTTAATCGAATATTGGAGCATTCAATGAAATAGTTGATGTTTTTGATATGAAACAAAAAATTATCGTTTAGCTTTGAAAATGTTTTTTATACAACTTCACGTTTTTATGATCAAAAGAAATTGTTAATAAAGAGAATATTTTACTGAAAATAACAATTAAAAAATATCATTGTTGATAGGTTTAATCATCTGACTTGATAGTAGATCAAATACAATGAAAATTGATAAAAGATGATCTGTTTGGAAGTTTTTGTGGGTAGAATGGCATTGTGATTGTGTCAAATGACTGACATAAAGGGCCGAATGTAACACTGTATTGTTGTTTGTTTCAGTGTTATTGTCAATATGCTCTCTGCTGTGCGATCCAAATCCAGATGATCCTCTAGTGCCAGAGATAGCCAGGATATACAAAACTGACAGAGAGAAGTACAATGAATTGGCACGCGAATGGACGCGCAAGTATGCCATGTGATGCGCCAATACACGTCAACCTCAACATCTGTACGCCACCATCAACAAGTCCCAGCCTAAATGCCATTTATCAATCAGCACCGATTCAACCTAGCTATGGCTCGTCGGTCCTCTAAGTATATAATAATCAACATCACGTCGTCTGAATGAGACTTGCAGGCTCCGCAGGGCATCTCAGGCCAGCTGTGATCGTTTCTTAGTAAGAACTTCTCTTCTCCCTGGATACCCTGCGAATTTCCAAGTCGGTGCCACACAATGGCTATTGAAAGGCGATTTACTAAGGATCATGGATAAGGTGGTTCATCCCGCAAATTATCAATACAAAATAAACATGAGAGTAAATTTGAAATCACTGGATCGAGGAAGCTACTAAAATAGACAGAAACGAGAGACAACAAAACAAAAACAAACAAACTCATTGTTCGCTTTGATTTTCGCAGTAATAAACAAGAATTTAAATATGGAAAAAGTAATAAAAACAATGTAGGCGAGTGAAAGTAGGATTTGTATTTGAATTAATAGTCTAATTTCTATCGCAGTACTTATAACGCTGTAATATCTTTGCATATAAGCCTACTTTCTCAGTGAAAAAAAACACAGTAAAAGCGTTATACGCAAACGTATTAGAGAATACGGAATGTGAAACGACTATTGTTGTGCAAGGGAAATAACAACTCCGAAATGGCAGCGCACCGATTGTTAGTTTTAAACGCAATGAGCGATCCACGCCCGTCCCTCGATACGATGCGATCATTTTTTTGTAAGACTGGGCTCTATATATATAAATACTTTTAAAAACGACACTTATCTTGTCTTTTCTTTCATCTTCAAACATGAACTTGATCTAATCCTACTCGAGCTTTATTTTGTATTCTTTCACTCTCTCTCTCTCTCATCAGATAGCTAACTTTGTCTCAAAAATAAATTCTACAAGTAACTTGATGGACGCACACCTGGCTCGGTTGCTCAGTTTATTTATTAATTTTTTAGCGCAAAAATGACTAATTGATAAAAATTGTTTGGTTGTAAAATACTTCAATGATAGCGGTATTTTTCTACTCGCGGAATAATTGAATTAAATCGGTCCACTATCGAGCTGTTAACTTTAAAAAGGCTCAAAGGACAGAATGAATCATTCGTAATACGAAATAGTAGGAATTCAAATATTGCCAGTGCTACTTGTGAAGGGAACCGAGGAAACGATCTTTCATTTTACTGGAGTGCCTGCGTACTCAAATACTGTTACAATAAATTCTATACGATTCGCTGAACCTCGAAGTTGACTATCACGAAAAGAAAAAGCGAGAAAGGTCTTTGAAGAGTAACGTTTTCCCAAAGTCATAAAAAAAACAAAGTCGCGTTTGTACTTTTAATTATAGTAAACCTCTTCGGAAGTATAATGCCGTCATCGTCGTACCACTATTACTACTACTGTATACGTCGCGTGACTACCTATAGGTATCAAACTTTTCATTGGTCGTCTATGGTGACTTTTAATATCACTTTCATTTTATAACTTTTGTTATCTATATAGCATCACATGCCGTCAATTTATTTTACTTTTTTTTTCTACATTATTTTTGATGAGAAAATTGTGTTGTAACTTGGGTTAGACAATACCGATGTCATCTTAAATTAATTACAAAAGTGAGTTTCCTTAAGAGAATTTGTTTTTACAATGGTGCTGTAAAAGACGGCCAAAATAATTGACAATGAACTAAAACCGAAGTAATCATGCGCTGTTGCAAATATTCCTGTTCGATTGCAAAGGTTTCTGTTACGAGAAACTTTGCCCTCTACGCTTGCGTCTTTTACACACGTTCTGCGATATGAGACCCCATTTTACCGTGGAATGTTGTTATTTTAAATTATTACGAATTACGTATGAAGATAATGAAGGAATGACGTTTTGAATTTACTACACTGAACTTACAAAAATCAAACCAGTTTACAAATAGGAAACACTTTGAAAAAATGATTATTTATTACCTTATAACAATAAAAAATGAGTTACATTACGAAAATGATTTGAGTCAATTTTTGAATTTTTTTCTCCTATTGTCAAAGTGCGTGTTTTTGCCATTTTGATTGTTGAATTGAAAGAAAATATTGAAAACAAGGAAAAAGAACAATACTCGGGGAGATAACACGAAGTCTTCGTGTATAAGTATATGATATCATTAAAGGCGCAATAATCCAAATTTTCAATTAAATTTATCTTGTGTACATTCTACCGTATAGTTCTTTGTATGAATAAAATTTATATAACTATAAAATTGCTGAGTACGTGCTTTCGAAATAGATACACCGATGAAATCAAGATCAAGATACATTCGGAAAGTCTTATCAAAGTATGCGAGACCACTTAGTATTATTGTACTGTTTCGCCTTCTTCAAACTGTTTATTAACTCGTGCCAAAAAAATAAGCTAACAAATTGAAACGATCGCGAGGGTTGGTATTGAGGCTTTAAGTGCACATCGTAAACAAAAATAACTCACACTCGTCTCGATGAAGTCTGAGCCCGCTTATAGTTTCTAATTATAATGGGTGGAATATATTAATTACGTCATGCTCGCCTCTAGCCTACACGTGCGTGACACAAATGATCCGAGAGCTGACCTCGAGCCTATGAGTTTAGCTTGCCAAATTCAAAATCTTGAATATAAGTTCAAATGCATTTTAGTTATGTTTAGATACTAAATTGCCAAAATATTGCTTGTTATTTCAAATTTCAAAGTAAACATACATGACTATCTGTTACAATAGTTACACTAAACTACTTGTTCTTTTTCACATTTAATCAATCAAAAAGCACGCCATATGCATAATAATCTATGAACCGTTGGAACATAGTTTATGAAATGCTTTTAATGTATATTTTTATATTTGTATTCGTAAAGCTTTGTTGTACAAGGTATCAAAATCATTTTTTTTAATAATGTTGAAACCAAGAAATTCAAAGATGAAAAATAAACAATCAATAGAACTCGGTGATATAAAATCAACATTAAAAGAAAATCAAAAAAACGACCCGTAGTTTTGCTTCTATCGAGCGCGAAATAATCAGACTGACTTGATGTGAATATTAATATTCATTCAAGTGCAGATAGGTATATATTTTGTTTAATGCGTAGGAGCAGTATAATAATTAAAAAGAAACTTTGATTATGTCATTTGCGTGATTTCTTTGATACATAATTTCAGATCTACAACGTTGGTTGCGTTTGAAAGCGTTATAACTGTATAGATAGGCAAATTAGAAACCAAGTGTTAGCGTGCGTCGTAATGAATAGCTCGGAAATTCTTTGCTAAACATACATTGTACTTTGTTGTACTTGAAACGCTGTTAAAAACCAAGAGAATGAATGATTTGCAAGTAAACTAGGAATCAATGAAATATTTACATCGGACCATTCTGATGATCACGTCGATATTTATATATAGAAAGTTGTGATGTTTTGAAAACAATTTTTAAAAATTGTCACGGGAATATAATCAATTGTAATTGATAAAAGTAACTATTTTTTAAACCACTTATATGGAAAACAGAATATTACGATGAAACTAATTTCTTACCTCGAAAATGTTTTCATAAGCATACCTTTTGATAAGAAAATGTTTTCAAGATTTTTTTGCTATAAAAATATTGCGTACACTGTGTAAGAATATTGATGGTGATTTTCACTGTTTGAGTCACAATAATACTTGAATTGAATATAAATAAATGTCGACATTAACCTTTAGAGCAAAATAACGAATAGGACGTAGTCCTAAAGTTCGAGTTTGATATTGAATTGGTAACGTTAACGTTATTTGAGTTTGAATTTGTTAGTAGCTACACCAAGTTTGCAATTACGATTAAACAACTGAGTTACAATGAGACTCCCGATATAGTTGATGTTGCAACTTCATTCGAAGTCTGTACCTTTGAATATACTTATTGCTGTTCCAAAGAAATAAGTAAGTAAATATCATGTGTAAATCTAGAAAACAATTGTAGCAATTAATGCACTATACATGAAATATATCAATTCTTTTCTACTATGTTTCGTATAATTTTGTCCGTTCGAAAGTTACAGTATTTTTGTAAGATTTGAAGTATATTTATTCATAAGTGCATGAATAAAAAATATACTTATAATTTTAAGAAACTACTGTGAATTTCTTTTATTTTTCATTGCATAAAACCCTACTATAGAATTGTCTTACAATAAATAATTCTCTCTAATCTTTATAAATAATTTACTTGCTGCAGAAATATTGGAAAAAATGCATAAAATAAATCTAGGAATATAAATTTATTAGGTTTATCTAATTTATGATTTGTTGTTTGCGTGATATTTTATTTTTCATTTGAAAACATTTCTTTCTTTGATGTACATACCTAGCACGAATCACATCACGCTTTCAATTAAACTGTCATCTCTGCTCATCGAGCCAATCGCCATAATCGACCCTATATTGTTGCTGAGTCTCGACACTAAAAGGACAGTCGTCAAATGGTCTGGCCTGTATACATATAGGTAATGGTATAATTTTATTTCTTTTTGTTTGATTTATAAAAACGTTAATATGTCAATAGAATTAATGATCAAATGATTGTTAAAAATTATTCTAAATTGAATCTACAACATAAGAAAATTGTAACCTCGCTCGATAAAGCACTTGACAATTATAAAATCTACCGAGTATTTGCGGATATTGCAAAAATATGAATCTCGAAAGAAAAAAATTTGAACATTATCTTACATACAGTAAGAGAATGTGTAGTCTGGCATTGAAATTCAACATATGTTATCCATACCATACTTATACTTATTTTCGGAATATTTATTTATCCATTAAAAAGTCTGTGCATTAAAAATCCAGTCATAATGTCAAACTCATTTGAAATGTCAAGGCTAGGATAAAAAGCGAAAATATCTCCAAAAATACATTCTCTCTCGCTTCAGTGAAAGTAGCTTGGTCTATCGAAGCGTGATAGACCACATTTTCGAATCATTAAAATGTGCGTTCTCAAAATGGGTTTTGAAAAAAAAAAATCCAATAACCGGGTTACCGACGAGATCGAATGACCCCTCCTTCACTTTTTCTCGTGTACTCACACTCGATTCGAATGAGATTCCCACGTGCTCGCCACTTTCACGTGCCTTATACCGTCCGCTCCAAAAAAAAAAAAAAAAAAAAGCCAAGAATTGAAGCGAGAGAGAAAGAAATTAAGATAAATTTGCGAGGCAGATGGGCAACTCGTTTGTATACCTGTGATGAGCACAGCAAGTGATGAAAGTGCTCAGCATTGAGGCAAACTTTTCGAAAGAAACATCTCGTGGTGACGCTATACCTAGTCGACCGTCTGGTTTATGAATAACGAGTAGAGGTTGAAGAGAGGAGAAAGAAAGCTGTGATTGATTAGTTAGCATTCCACGATTGTAAAGAGGAATCTATAATTGCGTCTCGACGGACTTTGCTTCTTTCCACGTCAAAAATATGTTGACTCACAGTGTTTAGATTCACAGTCGCAAAACCTAGCAAACCAGAAATCATTGATTTGTCCAAGTTCCATCACGATTTATAATCGAGCTCCTAAATATTTTTTTGTTGATATTCTGAAGATCCTTCGAGCATGTCCGCCAAATTTTTATGCCACGAAAATGTTGATAAATCACGAAGTTTGATAGTGTTGTTAATAATTCGGTCAGGCGTGAAATTTGATAAATTTTAAACAATGAAATCTGGCGAAACGTCATTTTAATAAACCGGTTTTAATGCTGTCGAAACTTACATTTTTGAACTTTACTTTGGAAATCGGGCCATTTGCTAAGTGTTATTTTTTGAAAAATAAACAAATGCCGATAAACTTGAACGAGCTCATACTCATGCGATACAATAAAATTTACATATTTCAGCTTCTATAAAAACATAACTCTTTAACGTAAAAATTCAGGAAACACGAAAAATTACAATTTTGCCGTATTTTCGTCAAGGACATCATTGCTACAACAAAGAAATTGCATTGAAGTATCAAGCAGGTGCTTCGTACAAAAGTCGCAAAAAAAAGAGTGAGAGAGAGAAAGGGAAATTCGTGCATTCACTCGCAATATCTACAATTAATACATATTTTGAATTTCAATCATGCAACAATAAATAAAGTCCGCAACCACGTTTAAAAAAAAGTTCAATAAACGGTAAAAAAAAGCAATAACAATCTCAGCGCGAGAAATAAGTGAAATTCGGTGTGGAGACAGCATAATAAACGCTCGAATAGGAGCGGGGTTACACATCGCGCTCGGTTCGCGTTTGCTGCTGCCTCGGCCTAAGTCAGTCAGTCAGTCTCTGTGGCCGCGATCGGTTCGCTTCTACTACCTCCTCGTGCGCGCTTTACACGTGCGTCCGTTCAGTCGCGATGATGTGCCATCGACGATAAATATCGATCTTCCTCGATTCAGTGTTCAGCCAGCCACGATTTTTCTACTTTTCCAGTCTTCGTTGCCGTTAGGAACGGACACGTAAGTCTTGCTTTTGTTGGTCGGACGGAGAAGATTCTCGTTTTTTTTTTCTTTTTACGAGCGCTTCGTCGGAGTTGTAAATTAACTTAATGACTTGTGCTGAGTGAAGCACAGTTGTTTGCCGTAAAAGACGAAGACAATATCTGATCAAGTTCAATATTTCGTTCGAGTAGGGTATTTGTCAATGTAAGTTGCTCACTGAGATGAGTTATTATATGTGACATATATGTATATTACGATACATTCTTTACGAGGTCTTTCAATTTCTTCATATTAAGCTGTATTGATATTTTGCAATTTATGTTTTTTAAAGTTATAACAAACTTCCGATTGTTCAACAATCAGACATCATTAATTTACATTTCGAAAGATGATCGGTGAGAGCTGACGGCCACACACTAACAAATAATATCAACACTTATGTATCCGATGCTGCGCACGTTGAGCGAATCGGCTTTGTTTGCGGAGATGAGAAAGAAACTGCAGGGATCCAGCGGGCAATGTTGACAAACGACTTTCGAAATTCGTTGATTCGGTGATGGTCGCTCATTGCACCGCAACGTGCTTTTTAGAGGTCTTTAGAAAGGCTTTCTTTATAGCAGCTCTCTATACGTTTTTCATCGTGGCCGCCGCCGCGCGCGCGCACTCACTTCCTCAATTCACTTTTTTTTTATTCCTGTGCATAAGCTACCATTATATACTATATAGTATACTCGCGGTGGAGCTCGCGGTGGAGCCGCTAAAATATTCATGACGGAAAAATATTGTTTCGAATTTTGTATATACGGTGTATGTGTGTTGATTATGATATTGACGCTTTTTGTAACCGTGACTCTACTCGAACTTTTTTTTTTTGCCGCAGTTAATGAAAAATGCATGTTGCTGCTTCAACAGGATGCATTAGATATAAAATTAGCGTTGCGCAATGGGCAATCTTATTGTTTATATCAAATCAATGGAACTTTTACCGAGAGAAAATTTACTTTTTTACTCACTTTTACAATGTTATACGTTGAAAGTTAATACAAATTTGTAAATTGCTGAAATCATGTTTCTTATAAAATGAATTTAATCATTAGCAATGCAGTTTTTAGAAGTAAATTTAATTTTTTTCTATTGCTCGATATCGAATTTCAATCTTCGCAAAAAAAAAATTTGGTAGACGATTATTATAATCATAATTAGATAGGTACAATATTCTTCGCTTGGAAAGAACTTGCGGATTTTCAAAGATAATTTTTTTTTTTCGCTGTCAATGTCACTTTGAACTTCGGAGGGGAGAACCGAGTAGCTTAATTGGATGAAGCCATTTATTTTATATCTGGCTTCTCAAATTTTTCGATTGAACAACCAATCAAAAAAATAATCACAAAACAAACGAAAAAAGTAAAGTTAGAACTAAAAAGCTTTATCATATTAAAGTCGTATATAGAATATCGTGTCAAGTACACACAGAGAATCGCGCAAGTGCAAGATGAACTTCTCGCAAAGATTCGACCACAACACGACACGGTCGGGCTTCTGCAATCGCGAGTAGTAGCCGAGAATATGCATCCCGGTCGCCGGCTTCTACTAGTGCGGTTACAGCAAGGCCTCTGCCAAGGCCACTATATATATATTTACGAGATACGCACACGCGGCCCGCTCGCTCGCTTGCTTATAGTGACTCTAAAACAGTCGATTCGTTTTTTAACCGCTCAAGTTTTATGCACATACTTTTCCCGATAATTCAGGTTACGTGGTAATTAAAATCGAATTTCGCAAAAGTGTTTTCAAGCGAATTTCTCTCAAAAGCGGTCAATTAACAGATATACTCTCTCGCTTACACACACGCATATATAAAATCTAGGATGTCCATCACTATCGGATTAAAGCAAGTTCCGTTTCTCGCGTGTGCTCTTAGTACGCGAGAAGCACTTCTCTCTTTCTCGCATGCTTGCGCTTATAATGTGCATGTGTGTATGTGTGTGTATAGTAGCGGCAATGTATGTGTGTTATATCTAAGTGTGCGCGGTCCCGTTTCCTCGAAACTTTCTCGCAGATTGCTGCTGCACACCGAGAGATCACCACCGCCGGCGTCCGACGAGGTGAGAGTGAACGGAAAACTCCTGCCGCATTATAAAGAGAAACACACACACACACACACACACATGTAGACGGGAGAGAAACACTTCCTGTTACTTATATGCTACGCTATCTTCATTAAATTTTCAATTTGATTTTCAGAATCTTTCTATTTATGCCTGCAATGCTCAGCCAAATGTTCTATCTTTGTTTTACTATCTCACGAGCCTAACATAACTATTTCGAGGTTTTATTGTCACACGTGTGTGTTTCTGCGGCTTGATGTACCTACACGTAACGCCGTTGTGTTTACGACGCGTGTGCTCTTGATTTACATAAGAATTTGCGTAAATTCAAGCTATTGCGTGTGTGTCGACGTTAAATGCAATGTTTTGCTAGTATTTGTAACGCGGTATGAAATTCCGAAATCTTTTTTTTTAACAACTTTCACTAGCACATTTGCTTTTGTAATTTTATAATGGGTAAGAGTTACGACCACATTCGAGCTTTTGTCTTATGGGTTTTTCAGACAATTCGAGCCGCTTCGAGTCAAGTAATAAAGTCTTTATCATCCTTATACTGTGTATACGGAAAATTAGATTTACAAATAAATGACTGGCCTTTTTTCATCTGCTTTTTACTTTCTGTAGTTTGCGTGTAAAATATCTTGAAAAGCTTTTGCAATCGAATTCCGACCATTTCGTTGATTATTCAAGCTCTTTATGAGATAAAAAAACTACATATGCATTCGTTTCGTACTCTTGAAAAACGAACTGATACATGCAATTAAGAAATAAGGAAAATAATTTTCCGATCTTACATTATGCTTAGGGGCAATTTAACTTTCATTTTTAAATCCAAAACCACTTCCGGTAGCTGTCTTACGTTTTATTGCCAGTGGAAATTCGCCTTTTCCCCTCTTTCATCATCTAGTTTCTAAAAAATACCCATGGTTAAAAGTTACGTAAATAGTTCAAAATAATCAGTTACATATCTCTTTTTTGCCACAATGTTAACTGCTTGTAAATTATAAATCAAATTCCTCATCTTAAATAACTAAAAAAAGTCGCAAGACGAAGAGAAAATAACATTTATTTCTCCCAGAATAGTGAAAAAATATATACCAGTTAACAATAAATTTTCTATTGCAGCTTTGGTGTCGTTCCGTAGCCATTTTCAATGATGAAGATGCTGGCAGGTGTTGAGGAAGTGAGTGACGAGACACTCAAGAGCCTCAGCACCAATAATCATACACACAACAACAACAACGTAAAGGAGAAAATAAAGTTATACGAGGAACCTGATCACAAAGTTCAGGAACCAGTAAGTTATCATTTTCATTATTACCAGAAAAATAATTACATTTTCTATATTTCGAATAATTCATGAAAATGTAGAATTATAGTAAACTATTCATTTGTAACGTGAAATTTGAGAAATTGTTTCTAGAAATACAATCAATCTATAACTTATTTTCATGTGTAATGTTTTAAAATTAAATAAATGTGATGATTTTTTATGATATACAATAAATTCTGAAAAGTATACATGCTAAATCCTAAGGCTAAGCAGGAATAAAAAATAATATTTAGGAAAGTTCTACAGCTGCTTTGTATGAAACAATTACAATCAACGATTTGAGTATTTTCTCCATTACATTTTCTCTTTAAACGTGGCTTTGAACGCGTATCTATTTACTAGACGGTCACTGCTCCAAATTATTAGGTTTCGCGCGTAGCTTCAAACTTTTGTTTTCTTTTCATCTGATACAAATTTACATTCGATAAAAGTCAATGTTAATAACGCGCAACAAGCGCGTTATATATTTTTAGGAAAGCTTATCGTAAACGTCATGAAGAATGATACAGCACTACAAACAAAATTGCCGTATACAATGGAGCGATTTAGCTGCGAAGAAAATGAAAGTTTTTTAAGTCACTCGCGCTCTGTGTTACGTGGTAAAATCTTTCGTAGCTTACGTTCGCTATAGAGAAAGTGCGAAACGTATTTCGGCGATTAGCGAGTCCCACTTATTTTGACGATCTTGCATGAATCTCGGAAAGTGAATTTAGTGCATAGCAAATCCAATGAATATTCAGATAATTTTGAATTTCACTCTGAAAAATTCGATTGGTTTTTTATAGAATACGAAGCACCTTTCTTGAAATATAATTATGATTAAATGCAAGTGTTGTACCAAAGTAAGTCTTAGTTTTCTATAAATGGAAATATCCAATAATTGTTATTCCTGAAAATTGAAAAATAAATTGAAAATGTCGATATCAAATTTAATGACAGAGATATAGCTCGAAAGAAATTTACAAGATGAAACTAACATTAAAAATCAGTTGGTAATTGTAACGTTGTTTTTTAAAAAAATATAGCTCAGGTGAAAATGATTAATGATCTCTAAACCAAAGAGAATGCCACAATCATAATAAAAGCTTGCTCTGACGAGGCAAAAAAAAAGTAGCCTGAAATCGCTGATTCGAATCGAGGAGATGCAGGCATGGTCAGACCATAGAGGTGCGAGAGAAAGAGAAAGAGAGCTAAGCGACTTTGCCCAACGGCAATGGGACTTGACAACACGGGAGGGAAAGAGCTGTGTGTCCCGTTGTGACCCACTTACTTTCTATCGAACTCACATATACATATACACACACAGCATCCTCTCTTCTTTGAGCCACTTTACCTTCGATTTCGCAGAGAGTGGATCTTTCCGCTGTCGTTTAAAAAGGAAAGAATTTCTCGCAATTTACATACATTTCCCTTTTTACAGATATGTATGCATATGTAAAAAAAAACTGATTAAATAAGTATGCGATTAATTTTTTTTTTCTTTTTCACTTCTCTCGGTCGATGAACCGATTCCCTTGCTCTTGACCTCAAAGTGCACACGCGTACGATCTTTTATAATGATATGTTAAGATTGTTTCTCGGTAATGGCGCTATACGGAAAGTTTTTTTTTGCTTTATCGCTAAACTTGTGGAGCTTATTTTTTAAATAAAACGAAAACACTGTAAGTTTAGTGTGAAAAGGAAATCTGCGTTTAGCACGCTTCCAAAACATTTTTGTTGGAGTTATTTTTATTGAAGAAAGTTGGCTGACTATTACGGGATCGTTCTAACAAGTATTTTCAATCTAGATATTAGTTTTTACGCATAAGTTGAACAAACTAAATTACTTTGCAGAAGATTTAAATTTCTTTTGAGCAGATAAAAATTTACTACCACACAATTTTAACATTCTCGAACTGCTCTATCTTTGTTTCGCATAAAAACGTGATCCAAAAAAATATAAGGGCTGATAACCCGTCAAAAGAAGCATATAAATTGATTATCGGAAGGTTTTTCGAACGACGAATTATGAAGTATCTGCAACAGATCGATAATATCGTTTTAAATTCACTCATCGCGAAAAATAAAAGGAAAATCAACATCATCGAAGCACACATACTTCGTTCGCACTGCTTTTTTTCCAAGCGTATACTTTCATGCTTGTTATGCCACATTCGTGCAATAATTTCCCAGATGATTACTTTGACGAGTGTGTGCTCGTGACGTCACAACTCTGCTCGAGAAAAAGCAACGCGGAAGCATATATACACACGCTTACTCCACCGTGGCTTGCTTTGACATCATCGCGATTTGCGCAAAAAATTACGTATTCACCATTCGTACTTCGAGAATAACGTCGAGTCTACAGCATGTAACCGAAGAAAAACATCATTGTCCGAGGCGCACGAGACTACTGTGCGTATATAGGTATAGAAGCTCGCTACGAAACGAGGAGAATGAACGCTTTAATGAATTTTATTTACCTTTACGGCACTCGCAGTTTCTTTGTCAGGCTAGACTTTTACATTCGAAATGTTTGCATTTGAATGCCTGACACTCGCAGACGGTATAATTTTTTTTTTCGGTGAATTCGTTTTTTCTCGAGTATTAGATTTTTAAATGACTCGTAATCGCGACGGAAAGAAATTTAATTTCATACGTTGCAGCGGCTTTGTCACGTTGCATCCGCGAACATAATCAACTTTTGAACATTGTCCATGCGCGCGACAATTCGAAAAATCACGACGGCGATCTGTTTATTGCGCTTGGACACGATTTCATCCGCAGGCGCGAGCGAAGGAATCACCCGAGGCAAACAACAAGGTCAGGATACTGTGAATTTCACTTGCATTACAAGTAGGCCGAGAGAGCCGATCTCCCCCCCCCCCCCCCCTCGTTTTCCTTCTCATTCGTTTTACTGTGTATGTGTATGTATGCTGCACTTAGCTATTAGCTGTATTGAAGATGAAGGCCCGATGTATCCGTACGGTAAATTGTGAAATTTTACTAGGTGCCGGTGGACGTGAAAATACTTGCAAGTGAGTGCTTACGAATGGGCAGTCATGATTTATAGTTTTTCTTACATTTTAAGAGAAGTTTCGCAGTCTATGCGACATTGCAATTTGCTACTAAATATATTGTATATGCATAGCTGACTTTTATGCAAACAAAGACACAAAACTGAATTATTCGAACATAGAAACTATCATTCTTTATCATAAATATAAATTCTTAAAATTATCTTAATTTTGTATGTTTTTTTTTATACAGTTAGAAGCGATGCTTCATCGTCCAAAAGAGCTGGCTGACTCACCTATCAAAGGTCCAGTCACACCCGAAGATGAAGAACGTATGAGAGTATTGTTGCCGATACATCTGGCTCCGAAATATCTGCAACACAATCCATTCATTCTTCACGGATACCGAGGATATCTCACCACCAAACTATGTATCGAAAGGTTCGTATGATTGAATCAATTGATTTTCATAATGCACTATACGAAATATTGTTAACAATCAATTTCTTACGACAGTATATTCTGGTGGACAAATGAAACAATCAACATTTGGAGCCACATCCTCGGTTTCGTACTCTTTTGCGGACTTACCTTTTACGATCTTTACATTGTGAATATCACTGCCCCCTTCGGCGACAGAGTGCTTTGTTGTCTACTTTTGATCTGCTTCCAAGTAAGTTCCAACTATAATTAACGCGATCGATATTGTTATGCGAGATACTTTATTGATCTTTTCATTGTTTCTTTCTTACAGGCATGCATGATTCTGTCGTCCATATACCATACATTTTCATGTCGGAGCGAAAAGGATTATTTCTACTTTTTGTCGTATGATCTTTTGGGAGTCGCTCTTAGCTTACTGTCTATTTACATGTCTGGAGTTTATTATGCTTTTTGGTGTCATAAGGTAATTTGTACTTTTGTTCTTCTATCCTATAAAAAAGATAAGTCGTCATGATTATACGTTAATATTTTAAAAATATTACAATTTTCAAATAATTGGCGCGTTCAAGTACATACTTATATAAGTAATCATTGATATAGATTTTCTCGCTTGCTATACAAAGATAGCAAAACTTGCGATTGCTAATGACCTGCAGCAATCAACAATCAATTCGAAGCTTATCTTCAAAGTGTTGAAATACGCATTCTATCGGTAGACGATGATAATGTAAAAAAATTTTTGATAATAGTTTGACACAACAACATAAATAATTAGTAAGCACGAAATCCAATCGACGTCAATGAAAGTCATCGGTTCAATAAACTTTTGCCAACTTTCGCAGCAACTCCAGCGATTCTACCTAATCACGGTGTTGGCGATCTTCATCCTGGCGATGATGGTGCAACTGCCGCGTTACAACGTGAACGACAACGTGAGACTGGCGGTATTCGTCGGCTGGGCCGTCTACGGTGTTATACCTACACTGCACTGGATCATCGCCATGGGTGGAATGGAGAATCCGATGGTGGCTTTGCTCGTGCCACGCGTGCTGGGCATGTATTGCATCAGTGGAGCTGCCTTTTTCATATATTTCAGTAAGATACCGGAGCGTCTTTGTCCAGGTAAATAATGACTTTTATCGAGCATTATTCATTCGTGCCTCGAATATCAATGCTTGTCATTCGATAAACTTCACTCGCTTTTTTTTTATCGAGTCGCATTACCTGTAAGAGTCATTAGAGTAGCGTTGTCTCGTTGAAAAAGAAAATTAATCTTGTAAGAAATGAAATTATTTGACATAATAATTTACATAAATTCAATGTTCCAGGCTGGGTAGACTACATTGGTTCGTCTCATCAATGGTGGCACGTATTAGTCGTGGGTGCTCTCTATTATTGGCATAACACCGGCATGATGTACGTTGAGTACCGTTTGAACAACGGGTGTGTGGGGTTGAGTCAATTATGACATGAGGCCGATGACGATTCGTCGTGTAAGTATCATTGAAGATCATTGTTAATTTGTAGTTTAAAATAATTACCCGAGAAAAAAAAATCATATATGTTTCTTGTGTATTTCTGTAACGCAGCTCCTCCAGCTGTGTTTTCCATGGACTGCGCCTGCGATATGGAGAGGCGATGGACGTCATCGTGGTACAATGAAGCAGTAGCACCTTTCTACGCTTATCAAGGAGCTGCCAACTGCCTTATCAAAAATCCCTTCAAAGTTTACGCTCAACTGAAGAAGCTGTGAATCCAACGCTGAAAAAAAAAAGAAAAGACATGTGTTTTGTTAAACCAAACGTTGGAAGTGATTTATATTTCGCGCGAGAGGACGCTTTTTTATTTATTGTGCAGTTTCTGTCACGATGCTGATGGTGTTGATTACCATGTTTATGTGTGCGTTAGTGATGTTTTTCAACTCTAAATTATTACGAGTTTCATCAATTGAATCTCTAGGAATTTGTTCGTGAAAAAAAATTTGGGATTTAGAAGATTTTTTTAACAATCTGCTTTGTTTTATTTTATTTTAATTACTTTTCGGATAGCAGCAATCATTGTTTCAATTGAATCAACATGATTGTGTATATATTATATATTTTTTTATACTGCTGTTTTTGATATCAAGGAAAAAATCAATTGGAACGTTGCTACTATATCGATTTTGAAACGAAAATTATGCTTTTATAAACTGTTGATTTTAAGATTTTGAGATTAAGTTAAGTTATGTTTAATATTACTTGCGTATCATATTGATAAGTAATTAGTTATAATGTTGCATTAAAACATATTCCATTTAAGAATTTTTATTCTAATAATAATTGTGTAAACCTATCTAGACCGTCTATTTAAGCATGTTATATTTTGGACATCAAACACTATATTACTATATTGGTATATACTCATAATGCTATTTAATTTTATAATAGTTATTGATTTTTTTCGTTATTATATATGAATGTGTATGAAAATTTCAGAGGCATTTTTGTATAATTTGCTATAAAATTATTTAAGTGACTTTGTTAATGCGTATCATATTAAGATGTAAAATTGAATAATTACAATTTAAAAAAAGTTACAGATGCACATGACAATTTCCAATGTTCTCAAATTTTCTAGCTTCAAATGGGTGATTTTAATGTAATTTATTTTTATTATTTAAATTTATACAATTTTATTTGCTAATCATTTCAATTACTGTTAAATAAAAATGTTAATAAATATTTTGAAAAGTATATGATGTAGTATTTGATAATCGGTGATTAAGAAGAAAAAAATTCTTATATCCATTGAATTGAGTAGAAAATGTACATTTTATTATGAAATGAAAATCAATTGTTACAAAATGTATATAAATATTTTACAAGACATTTGCGCC
>JAWWMK010000021.1:3983861-4038950 GCA_035047105.1 Galeopsomyia nigrocyanea | reverse complement strand
TAAGGGAAGAAAAGGTCCATTATTCGCGTTTGTTTAATGGCCGGTAATTGGTACTAAGAAAAAATTGAATGTACCACGGTCCGGCCACTTTTATAACCTTCTCAAATAAATATATTTTATATTTTTAAGTAAGGGGACAAGTTTTATTGCATTGATCAGGTTCAAAAATAAACTAATTATTTTGCGTATACATTAGCCAAAGTTAGTTAATCAAATTAAATAAAAGGGGTCGGGGAGTGAGTGGGGGCCGGTAATAGGTACATACACCTACCCTATGAAGTGTACCAAAAATTGTGTTTGAAAGCATTTGTTGAAACCATAATTTCGTGTCTTTAGGATATAAATTATGAAACAATTATCATTTCGAATATACATTTTAAAAACAACTGTTATTATCGAAAAAGTAAATTAATTTCTCATAATTTTTCCTGCGCAACTCATCGCAAAAAAAAAATATAAAAACCAGCTATAGTCACCAAGCGTATAAGAAAAAGGATTAAGCGACAACTGACAGATGCTAAGACGGAAGATAAAAGACGCAACGATCTGGAGCACAGAAGTGAGAAAAATAAGAAAAAAAGCAACGATGATGAGAAAGAGAGAATATAGAATAGAGAGGTTCTATTGGTTTTAGCATAGGGATTGCCACAAAAGCGCTAGGAGCGAAAATATGTATTACTTACTGCGAAAATCGCAAAATTTGTCATTACTTTTAGAACTTCAGGAGGGCATAAAAAATAGTTGTTTGCCTACGATATGGGCACATTTTTTTTTTCGATTCTACACATGAGTTACTACACAATAGTTTGTAAAAATGGCTTCCGTTAGTGCGTGCCCCTAATATGAAAATTCGGGCAAACGGTGCCGAATTATGGAAGTTTTTTTGTGGAATTGCTCATATACTTACGCAAAACAAACAATTTGAACGAAATATGAAAGCTGTTGGAACTATGGTACGTATGTATGTGCGTCTCGGCTTCACTTCAGAGCCATCTATGTGTACACGTATGTGAGCGGCGGCTTGAGGCCGGGATGAGGCCCGTGGCGTGGCGGCGCTCTCTCGCCAGAGCGAGTCGTCCCTTTGAGTCGATCGGATGTACTTTAGATGTTCTACTTAATAAAACCTCAGTTATCATTAATTCGTATTCTACTCATTTACCTCTGCTCCCATAATTCCAACAAAAGCTTTGGAAAAACATGGTGTGAACTGAGAAAGTAAATGTTGAAGAATAGCTAATAATGGTTACCTAAGTGCTGATTTAAGTCACGCAGTGCGTTAAAATTGATAATGTTGTGGCAGGTGCTTGTATTACTTGAAATATTCAACACTCGGCATTAAATATAAATAACTATTTATTTAGATAAACTTATTAAATAGTACAAAATACTGAGAAGTGTCCAGAGCTGTAGCGAGCGTGCCGTCTGGGAGAACTTTGAAGCCGGTCGCGAGCTCTTAATCGAAAAAGGCTCTCGGCACTAGTTGCTGCTTGCGCTGCCGAAGGGCGCTGGTTGAGGGATCCGTATCAGTGTTGTGGCTTCGAGTGGAGATGTCTCTCTGGATCGAGAAACGAGGGGCCACAGCTACTCGATCCCCCTCCAAAACCAGCGCTCTGCTGAGGCAAGCATGCGGGCTGCTCTGCTGGGCAGTCGGTGGACGGTTGAGGAGTTGGCATCTGTGGGTCCTCTTTAGCCATATGAGCGGGTTTTAGTCGTTCGCGAGATTCTTGCGTTCTCCGTTGACATCCAATGTGAACAGCTTGTCGTTGATTCTTTTGATGATTTTGAATGGCCCCACGTAGGGCAGCTCAAGGGGCGCTTTTACATGGTCGCACCGCAAAAATACATGTGTACACGTATCCATGCCCTTCGTGCGGAAGAAACGTGGTTTGATGTTGTGTGACGTTGGCTTAGGATGTAGTTGGCGCATTATGGAGCGGTATTTTTCGACGAACACTTCGGGATCAGCTGGTGCATCTTGGTGCACGAAAAATTCTCCTGGTATACGAAGTATCGTTCCATATAACATTTCGGCAGGCGAGGCTTTGAGATCTTCTTTGAAGCTCGTTAGTAGTCCCAGCAGACTGCTGGTAGCAGGTGTACACAGGGTACCTCGTTTCACACATTAGCGCGGCTTTTAGCGTTCGATGCCATCTTTCGATTATGCCGTTGGATGGGGGATGGTATGGCGAGGTCCTTGTTCTGTTTGCTCCCACGATAAATTATAGGGCCTGGAAAAGCTTTGATTCAAATTGCGGCCCTCAGTCAGTTGTGATTGTAAGGGGTGTGCCAAATTGAGTGATCCAATTGTTGAATATAGCTCCAGCTACTGTGCCGGCCGTTATGTCTTTGAAAGGGACGGCAACAGGCCACCTGGAGAACCTGTCGATAATTGTTAGGCAGTATTTGAAACCGTCGACATCAGGTAGGTGGATTATGTCGGTATTTATGTGGTTAAATCTGGCGTCTGGAACGTCGATGTTCTGCGGTGGCAAGCGGTTGTACCGTTGGATTTTCGAGCGTAGGCAAGCGATGCATTCTCGGCTCCATTTGATTGCGTCGCGTTTGATCCCATGCCACGCATATTTATCTTTGAGCCGTTTTGCCGTCTCTCGACCGCTCGGATGTGCCAGGTTGTGGGTGGAGTCGAATGCGTCTCTACGTAAGCTTGCTGGTATGTACGGTCGGACGATTCCGGTTGATACGTTGCAGTATATGGAGGTGTTTGGTTCGACGGTGAGGCGTTGCAGTTTGAGCGGCGAGGATTGCATGATATCGTTCAGCTCGTCGTCGTTTTGTTGTGCTGCACGTAGTCCTGTAGGCATGTTTATGGTGTTTGTCCGAGAGAGAGTATCGGCTACTACATTTTCTTCGCCCTTGACGTGTACGATTTCTGTGGTGAATTGGGAGATGTAATCAAGCTGTCGCAACTGTCGTGGTGAAGCTTTCTCTGGTAGCTGCTTGAAGGCGAAAGTGAGTGGTTTATGGTCCGTTTTTATGATGAAATGTCGGCACTCCAGGAGGTGTTGGAAGTGTTTCATGGATGTGAAAACTGCTAATAGTTCTCTGTCATAAGCACTATAGTTTTTTTCAGTGCTGGTTAGCTTGCGTGAAAAAAAAACTTATAGGCATCCATGTGTCGTCAACGAATTGTTCAAAGGCGGCACTGTTTCCTGTGTCCGAAGCGTCCGTGACAAGTGCCAGTGGTGCGGTTGGCGAAATGAAGCTGTTGATCGTGACTGCAACTAGGCTTTCTTTGCATTTTTCAAAAGCCTCTTCCGCTTCGGGTGTTCAAGGCAACTTTCGTTTGTCGTTCTTATGCGAGTCCGTGAGGTAGGCGTTCAGTGGTGCCTGTGTTTGTGCAGCGTTTGGAATGCAGCGGCGGTAGTAGTTAATCATACCTAAAAATCTCCTTAATTCACATATTATAGTGGGTTTGGGGAAGTCCAGAATGTCCTGAACTTTCTCTTGAGGTGGTTTGTATCCATCTTTGTCGATTGTGTAGTCCAGGAATAAAACTTCTTGTTTGCCGAGATGGCACTTATTCGAGTTGATGTGAAGTCCGTGCTGGCATAGTCTCTCGAACACGATACGTAGGTGTTCGAGGTGTTCTTCGTATGACGATGACATGATCATTATATCGTCTACGAGCGCTGATCTTCATTCATCCTATAAATTACGACTAAATTATTCCACTTCTCTGTTCCATGAATCAAGAATTTTTAACGCAAGGGGATCTATAGTAATTTGCAAATATAATTTTCTTTAAAGAAAATATACTTTAAAGTAACAGTTTACTTTATTATCGACATTACTTTTCTTCCGGCTCGAATAATACTTGAATTATAATTTACCTACTTTAGATGTCGCTACGATAGCCGTAGCGGTACATTTCAACTTACGAAGAAAGTCTAAAATTGCGAAAGACGAAGTATTTACATCCAAAGTTCATACTTCACATGTAAATTCAATGATCATACGTTTGTGTTAAATATAAGCGGTAGATATAAATTGAGTCAAACGCTAGCGATTCAGCGAAATCTATGTGTGTATTACCGATTTTATTAACATTGCGGGTATTGAACTTTAAAGCCATTAGAATACCAATCAAGATAACATTGACGCGTTTAATACCAATAACATTTTCCATTATAAATGTTTAATGATGTGCTTTAGTATTTTATAATCGATTAAAATTCGACGTGCATTGTTATATTTATATTTTTGGTAGAAATTTTATAGTTTATGTTGTTTCAGATTATAAAAAATTAAATTGTACCTTTTACAAAAATTTATGATATTTATTATAATAAGAATCGAACGGAATCAGAACACTATTAATTTAATTTGGACTAATAACTTAAATAGAGCTAACCCGTACCTTCAATTACCAAAGACTACCCTTTGATATTTTTGCTTTATTGAAATAGAAGGAAAGTACAAAAACGCATTTGTTATTTACTAGCCTCCTCTACTCCCATCCATTAAAATCTCGCCGCATCCTCTCCCTCTGCAAGCAAGCCACGCACGTGAAAGAGCCAAGGCGCGTATTTAACAAAGATAGGGCCAGCTTCGTGAAGGGGTGGATCGGCGATTCTTTATCCCGAGAAAGGTGCGCCTGGGGAAGCAAAAAAGAAGAAGAAGAAAAAGAGAAGCAACAACGTGCGGCGCTAAGAATTTACGTAGCACTTAATCCCGGCGCTTAGAGCTAGCCGCACCTCCGGCAATATCGCCTCGCTTCGTATTCTCCCGCGAAGGCAGGGCCGCAGGTATACTACTACTCCTTCTCAGCGCCCAGCATAAGCATCCTCCACTTCTTGCCCTCGGCCCACGCGGTTAAGAGCTACCCTTCATCGGCTATTTAGTCGCGCCAAAGTGGAAGCTCTGCACTCATTGTAGATTAACGGCCCAGCCCATTGCCCGCGAACTAACGTGAATCATTGACCGTTGTAACGTTTATCACGTTTGACTCGAGGCGGTGTATCTTGCCCGATTTTCGATGATGCTTCATTACTCGTGGAGTATTAGGAATATGTTTGCTGCAATGCTTAATAACACGTGGTAAATCAATTATCTTTGACGTTATAGTTCTAGTCGAATGTGCTGTTCAAGATCAAGAACTTCATTTTCATACTGCACGCTCAGCATGAGATATCAATTTCATTTCGATAAAAATTTGAATTATCATCAAGATTTTGTTCACTGCTCAATTAAAAAAAAAGCTACTCAATTTAAAAATCAGCCCGCCGATACACGTACAACGTTTACACCTTTGCGGCACAGAGATTTAGAAAGTCGCGTGCTGCCGCGGCGATTAGCGCGCGCGCGCGGGGTTCGTAAATTCTTCTGTTTTTTTTTTCTTTTTTTCGGGAGCTCTCTTCGCTTGTACGTCTGTCTTTTTAGGAGATAAAAAGTACTCGAGAGCGATTATCGGCGCCGATCCCCTAATCGCCCGGCTCACTGGAGACATTATATTACGCCTCTTAATCGCCGCCAACTATATCAGCCTCGGATAATCTCGTGATCGTAAAGTGGTTTTACACGTATGTTATAGAGAAATCTGCTGCTGCTGCTGCTGCTACCGACCCAACGCGCGGGGGCCGTTATGAATGCCCATTGCGTTAAGCCTCACTTCATTACTCCGAAACGTTTTCACTTTTTATTAACTTTTCAATAAAGCACCTTTTTCGAACCGTTATGTCGTGTGGTTCTCGTACGCTTTTTCGTCGATATAGTGTATATCGTTGTTCGATTTGCACAAAACAAATTGAAATATTTTTAGCCAACTTTTCTCATATGTCCAAGTAAAAAACAATCAAATCCACCCCAGATTATTCGTACATATGTATGAGTAAAACACAAAAAAAAAGAAGTAACAAGGGTTTATCCAAAATCCAATTGAGTTCCAGTGTTCTTCGCGGGGTATAATGAAAGAGTCTAGCCACTTTGGCGCGTGTCAAGTTCTCTAATCGAAAAAAAAGAAGCGAAATGGAAGTCAACTCGTAGGAGAGGAGAAAGAAGAAAAAAAAACAGAAAGAAGAGGGACCTAGATTCTAGCAGCTTGAACGACGAAGACGTCGAAGGGTGCTCTCGTGCGAAGATTTCCCAAAGGGGGGAAAAGAGCGCATCTCGGTCTTTCTTTCTTTTCTTTTTTTTTTCTTCTCGTCGGTGGCGTGTCTAACTGGAAAAATATGAGGGCGGAAATAAGAAACGGGGCGTGTGTGTATATAGTACGCGAGTGTGTTTGGTACACACACAGATCGTATATGAAAGTGCTGTGGTGTGCTCGCGCAGATAAAAAGAGACGTAGAGAGAGAGAGATAGAGAGAGAGAGAGATAGAGAGAGAGAGAGAGAGAGAGAGAGCTTGACGCGAGAGACAGGAGAAGCACACGGCAACGAACGCGAACGGAGAGACCGAGTTAGGGCGCGTGCGCTCGCCGAGTCAATAAACATCTGGACGAGAGGAGCGAGCGAGCCGCCATCCAACGCCGCACTCGCTGCTACCACGGGTAAGCCCTGGACCGCACTCTGGATTACTGCGCCGGATGCCTTCTATACCCCCATAGCTACTTTCGCCTCCACTATTTTTCCCCGCCGCCAGCGACTGACCCACCTAACTTTCGTCTCTCTTTCTCTCTCTCTCTCTCAGTGTACGTACGATCAGACTTGTTGGCTCTTCCCAAAGCTCTAATAGCTTGATGAGATCTCCTTGCTCTTTTTTTTAACTGTGCTTTCTTACAGTCAAATATCAGCGATAAAAACAAATAATTATCAATGTCAAACGTGTGATCCACCGAGCTTACAATTATTGCATCTAAAAAAAATACACACTGACGCAAGTTAATTCATCGGCAGATTGACACTTATGTAACGAATTTAAACACTCTCTGTTTATTATAAAACTCGCGATGCGTATATAAGCGCAGTAATTGTAAATGCATTCTTGCACTTTTAGCAATGTACGAATCGATAAAACAAGTCAGCAGCGCGCACGTAATAACGAGTGAGGCAACGAGCGAGCGCATATAAATACGTAACCTTCGCTGCGCGAAAAACAGAGCAAAACTTAAAAATACAAAATTGTTTTGGGCAAATTCAAAAACGCGAGTCGCATATCGAGAGCGTTAAATTTGCTGACTATGTGCTCGAGAGTGCACGCGAGTGTTTTTCAGCATTGATCGACGGAATTTCGCAACGTATATACAATGCGTAATCGCACTTGGTGATTCGATGAGGCAATTACGTATAAAGCAAAACGAGTCTTCGTTCGAGTGGGTGGAGTATATTCTTTGTAATTGTATGCTCAATCAAGGAGGAGACGTTGATTATATTGCTAGCTTGATAAGTTAAAAAGCTCCTTCGCACCCTCTTCCAGTAAGATGCTCGTCCGTTCTTGACTTAATTGTAAAAATCCAGAGAGGAAGAGAAAGAGAGAGAGAGAGAGAGAGACCAATCTCAAGAAAACTAGCGGCAATTTCTTTTTCTCAGTCCGGCGCCACGGTAATTGCTTCATCCAATGGAATCTTTTAAATTACAATTCTCCCCTTTGGCTTCTCAAAAATACTCTGTAAAAGTAGCGTTGAATTTTCAACGTCGCAATGAAAATCACGACTATTCGCTCTTTCTCTCGATCGAAGCTTGCAAGCTCTACAAAACGACCACGTACAAGAGAATCAACAAAGGTGCAAGGTCGCTTGGCGATTTCCATCATTCTTATTTCTCTTTTTCCCCCCCTTTCTTCTTCGCTTCGCTCGCTCTTCATTTTGTTTGTTGGGCGCACTTATTCTCGCGTGCGAAAGGCAAACGGAGAAGAAGGAAGGAAGGAAGGAAGGCGGGCTGCGTCGCGAAGCGGAGCCTCCATTAAATTCATTAGGCCATTAGTGGCTGGTGGCAGCGGCGGCGGCGTCGGCGGCAGCACTGCAACCCTCCAAGATGGCTACCACCCCCTCGGCGCACACGGCTGGGTCGCTTGGCAACCGAACTGCTGCTGCTCGTGGCACGAAGAGAGAGAGAGAGAGAGAGAGAGAGAGAGAGAGACGGAGCTTCTGCTCGTCGTCGCGCAGCGTAATTAGATTCAACGAGCGAGGGTTAGAGGAGGCTAAGGAGAGAATACTGATGCGCGACTTGCTCTTTCTCTTGCGCGAGCGGCATTTTTCCTTTTCCTTTTCCTTTCCCGTGTGCGCTTTCTCTCTCTTTCCTTGATAAAACCCCTTTCCTCTCTTTTTCTTCGTCTGGCCACCGCCTCAAGCTCATCCTACTGCCTCAAATGAGACCGAGCGATTTCGACGTACGTGATTTCTCATATGATTTTCATGATTATTGTCCGGAACCGCACGCGAGTCAAGCTCCAACGGAGATTATGCGCTATATCATTTCGAATTCATTGTCCATAATCGATCGTCTGCATTATTCTAGTTAGTTTCATATAAGCTTGTCAAATAGAATAGATCAGCCGATACTAAATAGCATTAAAAATAACGTTTCATGAGAATTTACAGTTTTGTAAAATATACATATAGAACGAAGACGCTGCAAGAACCTGGGAACTACCAAAAGCTTTTTGCTTTTATGTAACCACAAAATCGATAACGCGAATTGAATGAAGGTTCTTTTATGTTACAGCTTTTTCGAAAATTCCAATTTGTACGCTCCGGAGCAGTTAAATTAGAATAACAAAATACGTTATAGAATATTAGTTTAAACTTGGTTCAAACGACTTTTTTTTACAAACATCATCTTCAACGAAAAGTATTATTATTCAATAAAAATTGAAAAATACAATCATTGAATACTTGCATACTTAAGCGAAAAATTATTCGTATTTCAAATATAATCAAATGTTATAAATGATAATTTGAATGGAATTCGATCCGCACGTGAAATTACGGAGTCACATAAATTTGAGAAAGTTTACTTGGATTTGCCTTCATAAGTCTACACGGCACGTCGACATTACGCAAATGGCATTAACACTTTGCATTGCGTTTATGTATACGCTCTTTGCCGCGTAAAGTTCCGCGCGAGTGGCCCATGCATAGATGCATACGTGTAGGATCACCCAACTTACCACATTATACATTGTCTTACGATTTTCCCTCTCTCGTTCTCGTGTTTTCTTTTGTTTTCATCTAGCTGCGGTTACCTGTTTTGCACTCGAAGTTGATCTACTCTGTTTTTCTGTCCACCATATGATTGTGTATGAATAATTGTTATTCGGTGAATGTGATAATTGGTATAACTACGAATCTTTATGAACAGTAATCGAATGAATGAATAACTGACTGAGAGGTTATTGATGACACGAAGACAGTTGAATTAGAATAAACAAAATACGTATTAAAATATTCGTTTTACGACAATCTTTTTCCAAACATTTTTTTATACTACAAAAATTAGCAAATATATCCACAGACTATGTTAACAATCATCAATTGTACAACCACAGCAACGTAAAAAAATTAAAAAAATAAATAAATTTTCTTCATTGTCCCAGAAAAAAGTTTTGTGATTCCCAGTGTCTCGCATTATCTGAGTTTTATCGCCTTTTTTTCACCAGCGTCATTTTATCTCTTCGTGTCTAAGCAAATACGAGGTATAGCATAGTGTCATAAAACGAACGCATCTTATTTCGGTTACCTGAATCAGTCGAAATTCTCCGTAAACGCATTTTTTATGTCTTTACAAGTATGTGCATTGCGAGATATTTTGAAATTTTATAATTTTTATTTTTCCTATTCGCCGCTACAAAGTCAGTATCTCTATTCTAATTTTGCAGTCAAATTTTTTCTTTTACGCGCACATAGGATAAAAAAAAATCAGCTCGCAAAAGAAGTCGAATAAGAAGCAGAAGGAAAAGAAGAAGAGGAGCTAACGCGTTTCAGATGGGTACGCGGGTCCTCTCTCTCTCTCTCTCTCTCTCTCTCTCTCTCTCTCTCTCGCGGCTAGATTGAATATAAACGCGAGAATAAGAAGTCCTTTTATGGGTGCGCCCCGCGAGCGAGCGAGCGAAAAAAAAGGAAGCCGCGAAAGGGAGGGAGAGAAAGAAAGCGAGAGAGAAAGAGAGGCGAGGTGCTCTTATACTCTAGTGAAATTGAGGGCTTTGCTGTGCTTAGAGAATCGGACGAATCCTTCTTCGTTTGCGAATGGTACGACCTCGCTGGCTGTGCTTTTACGACGACGACGATAATCATTTCGCTGCGGGCATAAGCGACTCTCTTACGCCTATCGCGCACTCGCGCGGATTTGCCTTTAAAAAAAGAAAAAAGAAGGCAGCACGAGGAGGAGATGAGGACTAATCACCCAGAGCGTCGCTGCTGCCACTTTTATGTCGATGAGCGTGCTGTATAAAGCTCTAATTCAAAAGGGCTAAGAGACGCGGGGACGCGATTTTACGCCGTATACGCTCGTTAAGTTTCTTGTTTCCGTTTCAGGACGCGATTAACGCTAGAGTGCATACCCCTCGTAAACACTTGCACGACCTCTTCCCCCGAATGCCGAGGGATCTGCAGTGTTTTTTTTTTACTCGATTACTCCTTCGTTCAGTTCCAATGCGCGATATAACGAAGTAAATTTTTACAATGATAATTCGAGGTGAAATAACAATCAAAAACAGAGACTGATCGAGAATTTCATCCGTTAAGCAGTACTGAGCGAAACCTTAACGAACGAACAATATATCGTGCGTCGCGCATGTGCTTGCAAGCCCATCAGCCAAAAAGCTCGCTGGTCGAGAGAAAACAAACAAGTGAGAGAGAGAGAGAGAGAGAGACTATATGTGTGTGTGTGTGTGTGTGAGTGTGCAGGAGCATACGGGGGATTCTTAAAATACTCGCGCGCAAGATTCTAAATCATGGAGGCTTAGTGCGGGCCGTCGCTTGCTTGCGCTTGCACTCGCTTTCTCTCTCTCCTCTCTCTCTCTCTAGCTCGCACGAAGGGGATTACCTCTCTCTCTCTCTCTCTCTCTCTCTCTCTCTCTACCTTACTTCAAAGTGGCCTGCAGGTGCAGCCTGACAGAACGTTGAATCATGCCACGAGCAAAAGATGCAGCACGCTCTCCTTTTATCTGCTCGAAATTCTTGCCCGAAGTCGCGAATTATATACCGACGTCCCTTAGTAATATACCTCTTTGAGCTTTAATAATTTCGTTTATAGCGAACTACTCGTAATCTCACGAGTGGACAAAGCTGTATTGCTAATTTTTTTTTTCATCTTGCGAGCATGATTATTTTGCAAACACGAGATAGAAAATACCTCGGATACTTGGACGAGTAAACAAACAGACGGGATAGCAGAGGAAAAAGTTGGACAAAGAGGGCGCGCAATAAAAGTTGACCCAAAAAAAGAAGGTAAACAGAGATTAGCGATAGGTGCGCGAAGAGGTGTGAGGAGCGGGAGAGAGAAAGAGAGAGAGAGAGAGAGAAGTGCCAACGTATAATACGCTCGGGGAGCAGCGTTGCAGGCAGAGAAACAGAGGGCGAGATCTTGATCCTTGTATGCATAGGAAAGCGAACAACCGAGCACCGCACTCTCGCTGATTGCCATTTGCATAGACAATCGGCTGGCTGGCAAACCGGCAGTCTCTCGCACACATACACAGCCAGCCAGCCCAACGGAGAGCAATCAACGCTGGCTTTGTAAATGTATATCCAGCAGCTCCTCTACCCAACCACCCACTCACCCTTCTCAACAACTCGCGCATCATTTCTGCCCTCGGCGTGAAAGCGACATGCAAAAACACTTTGCTAAATGCGAGCTTCTTCTTTTTTTTTTTTGTTCCTTCTTGGCGAGCAAATTTCATTTTGAGTTCAACAAGGACGTATAATTTGATCTCAAATTGGTTAACTCTATAAAAACTGTTAGAATACTTAAAAAAAGGTCGAAACTGGCTCAAGTCAAAATTACTATATAGTAATAAGGCAGAGCCATATATTTCAAGATCAAGATCAAGATGAGTTCAACAACAGAGACGTACGAGTTTTTTTTTTCTATTTTAGTTTATAAGTGGATTATTGTTTTGTTCAGATATTAATTTGTTGATACGACTTTGTTTTTAGAATTAACACGAGAATAAGTGTGACAAATTTAAAAAAAAAAATCGCGAACGCGTTTTATACTCCCAGAGAATAGGTGTTATTTATACCATAAAAGCGCTACACAATATTTTGTCATTCAATCAAAAAAACATTTCACAATTGTGGACAAAAGTACGTTCAAACAATGATTGCGGAAAGCGAGATTAATAAAAATAGCATTGTCTTTTATCAGCCCGGATCGTTGTTTGCGCGATTCACGAAGAGAAAAAACAACTTTTTAAAAACAATCGCGGCATGGTTTTCATTCCTGCTGGAAAATAATGGTTCGCGCGTATATATAATATAGCCGAAGAACGAGAGAGAGAGAGAGAGAGAGACGCACACGCGGATGAGTGATTACTTTACGCATACACACACAATCGTAGATAAGGTCGAGTCCCAAAGATGTTAGGCGCAGATACAAAGGAGAGCAGAGAGATATCTTTATTACCTCTCTCTCGTCGCGCGCGTTGCACGTTTAATGTTAATTGCCTCTTGCGAGTTTTATCTTCTTCAAATTATGTCCACGCGCGACGAGCCGAAGGTACGCGTTTCCCTGAAAAAAAAACATGTCTCGTCATTTGTTATTCTCTTCCGCCTAAAGCTATAACTTTTTGTCAAAGTCAAATAACGAATAAATGCAATGTTTATTTCCTTATAATAATATTCTCATCTGGCATACGAAAAACCGAGCAGTTTATTCTCGAGCAAACAAAGCGACAATTAATACTCGTCAAGCCACGAGAGAGAGAGAGAGAGAGAGAGAGAGAGAGAGAGAGAGAGAGAGAGAAAAAGGCAATTAAAAAGCCAGCCCTAAACACATATACGCAAGATATATGCATTTAGAGGACGGCAAGGTCGGTATTATGAATTCGAAATTTCGCATTCATCGTGTGCTCGCGCGAGAGTATAGGGCGAAAGCAGCAGCAGCAGCAGCTCGAGCAGCGCTTGCGCGTTTGGGTGAGTAACGAGCAACATACGGCGGCCATAATATCTCGTAATAGGTATAACATTAACGCGCAACGATATTGTAATAAAGGCACTCGCCGCGTTTACTTTGCGCACATACATAATGCCGCGGTGGCGCCGCCGCCGCCGCTCGCCCTTTCGCGCGAGAGGGGGGTGCATAATTTATCGCGGACCCCAGCCTTCCAACCACCACACGCGTATACTCATAGCTATATATGTAGCTATATAATGGGATGCATTACACGCGCGATAGGACATGCATAACCCCCCTCGCGCCTGTCGTATATGTTGTCCGTGTATTCCTTTATACATTGGCGCCCACCGCCACTTTTATTCTATATATATCCGCACAATGGGATTATTGCACTTTAATCGATTTCCAAGCGTTCGTCACTTGCTGCCTCGGCAATCTATACATGGGACGCGGGCACTATGACTTTTCGGATTTCTAGGGCACGTTGTTTACCTTAGGTTTTAGTCACGCTGAGACTTTCATTACGATACGCTTTGAATAGATGACATCCCTGTGTGTCTTTGTTTTTTTTTTGTAAGGCGATGAATTTGAAGCTGTAAAAAGAATATTAAAAAAATGCAATGTATGAGGGTTACATGAGGAAAGATAACACATCGAGGTAGAATAGAATTGGTTTTATTGTGACTAGATTACAAATGTGCCTCTCGACGCCAGACGCACGTCGATTAGGAACGTGTACACTTAGTTAAGCGACTCGAGATGTCACTGTTATTATCGGAAGATGACAAAAATCTTTTTTTTTTTCTTTTTTGCTTTTGCATCGTCTCGTTTGACCGGATCGTGGATTCGGGGATATGTAATTCGAGAATTTTATTCGTTCGGTGGTTGTTGATTTTTTTTTGTCTTTTTTTTTTCATTTATACGACATCGGGATCCATACAAAATATTGGTTGTTTCTTAATCCCTAAAGACTTACGTAACTATTTTAAAATTCAACCTATGGCATTGCGACCTCGCGTCGACTTTTGACCAAAAAAAGAAAAAAAAACAACTTCGATTATAATATATAACATGTACATCACATGATAAACTTTGCACTGCTTTATTGCCACGCCAACAATTGTCTGCGAACTAACAAACGAAAATATCTGCGATTTCGTGATACAAATAAACGACAAATAAAACTACAAAAAAAAAACAACGCTGTCTTGTGATTTGATAAAGTCGCGCGAGGTTGAACTTGTAGGGGTACCGATTACTGTATACAACTATAATTCACTGATATTAATAAATGTATTTATAGCGCACGTCTAATCTGCAATTAATAACCCGTGCTTCCATACACTGTACACAATATTGCGTGACGCGACGCGCAATGCAATATGGACGCGCGCGCGCGCGACGCAAAATTCAATTTATATATCACTCCGCACTCTGTCTGTCGATTTTATTTTATTTTTTTTCTGTTTAGCCTTAAAATCCTTATTGTTAACGACGTCTTTTTTTTTCTTACGAGCTAAGAATTTTTGGTATCTGCCGAACTCGATAAGTTTATCATTATAACTATTCTTTCTTACTTATTATCATCATTTCTTCTTCATTGTTGTATTCACTTTTGAATTATTTATAATAAATCGCGAACGTAACAAGTTTCTGGTATACATCCATTTTGTCTCGATTACGAACGAACGTCTACTATACAGATATCTACAGAATAGTGAGTAAATTGAATCCGTTGGCGATTTAACAAATCAGCCCAACCGATCCACGCACGATTTCATCTTACTATTATATAAATAAAACTCGCATTTTTTCTTTTCAATTCGTCGTTTTTTTCTTTCAACTGTCGTGTAATATACAATTATTTGGCGCTTTATTTTACTCAATGACTAAGAAAGATTTGACAAAATGTTCAAAGTATATCGTAGCGGTTGTAAGAAAGTACCGTAGAAACAGACTCCATTCGATATAAGTGATCGAGCTCAAACGTGAACTCTCCTCTTTCTCTCTCAACGTAGCTAATTCATCAATGACACGATTATTCACAAATTAAAAACCAAATTTTTGTACAGGTAGTATAAAATGAAAACAATACATAACGATCAATCAGTTTCTCCATATAAAGTACGGCCAAAATCATTTACAATCTCACACACTTTTTTCTTTATATATATCACTCCGTACTCGCGAATCTCTAAGCCTATGTATATTCACCAAACATGTATAACGACCGACCTCGCGCGCGCATAACTTTTTCTTCCAACTTCTCTCAGTCAGTCTAACGAAGCGACAAGAAAAAAAAAACAAATAAAAGGTAAAACACTGCACGACGCGTATGATACAAACCTTCGATATATACGTAAAACAACAGAACTCAATAATATAAAGGAGACAAAGAAACAAAGAAAAAGAAAAAAAACCGTAAAAAAAACAATGCGATTCAACCGCGATGCGAGTTGTCATCTCTGTTGGGATCGGACCAGTCGTAGATGAGCGGTGGCCAATAACCAGCCGAAGCGGCAGCAGCCGAGTGATGAAGGTAACCGGCAAGACCGACGGTGGCCGGTGCAAGCCTCTCACTCGATTGCTGCTGCTGTTCCTCCTTGCAGTCCGTCGTGGTGTTGTCGTCCTCGAACAGGTAGTTGCTCGGCGATGCTATCGAGGAGGGCGACGACGAGAGCGCGGGCGAGCCCACGACGGACGTCGGCCTGTGTCACTCGGTCTTCTGCGGCGTTTGCTCGCCCAGTACCCCGGACATACTCTGCTGCTGCTGCTGCTGTTGCTGCTGCTGTTGCTGCTGCTGCTGCTGTTGTTGAGACTGCTGTTGGGGGCTGCTCGAAGCCGCCCCCGCCTCACCTCAAACTTGAGTTCTGCTTTCGGCACCGGGCGAGTGAGGGTTGGCACTGCCGCCCTGAGCCAGAGCGTACTGACAGGCGCTCAGTCCACCGCCCGACGAAGCTCTCGAGCTCACCGGACTGATGCTTCCGGGTGCGCTTCCCCCGCCTCCCGAGGCGTTATTGCCCGTGGAGCCGTTGTTGTTGTTGTTGGCGGGACTAGAGCCGAAGCTGGAGTAGCTGCTGGAGTGCTGTTTGGCCTTGAGCCTGAGCGAGGCGATGCTCGTGGACATGGCGATGTCCGAGGGCGTGGTGGTGCGATGGTAGACCGGTGGGGCATAGGGGTGATGTGGTGCCGCGGGACTGGCGTAGTGGCAGGCCGCGCTGGTGGCGGCGACGGGCGAGCCGGCGACGCCCATACTGGGGATCATCGCCGTGGCGGCTTGGCCGACGGACATGCTGCCGACGTGGCCGCCCGACAGCGAGCTCGAGTTGAAGCAACTCACGGGGCTGACTTGCGGATGATGTGGATGATGGCCCGACGACGCCGCCGACTGGACCACGCTGCTCAGCGGGTTCACCGGCCAGCTGAAGCTCTTGCTGTCGAGCGGCGAGGGCACCTTGGACGCCCAGTTGTTGTAGGTGCTGTACTGGTAGGGATCGGCGAACGGCTGGGCGATGAAGCCGTTCAGGCCCGCCGGGTTGAAGCCGGCTTTGAAGTTCTCCGCCGCCGCTGCCGCGGCGTTCAGCGCGTTCAGAGAGTTGCGCTCGCGTTTTCGCCATTTCGCTCGGCGATTTTTGAACCATACCTGTAAGTCAATACATTCGATTATTATCGTTTGTTACGCTAATTAGCTGATTTCATTATGACAAAAATCACATTAATGAGAGGAAGAATTGCGTTTTCATTGCAAAAAAACTGATTAATGCCTGATTAAAATAATAAATATTCAAGAGCAGGGGGCTACAACAACAGCGCAATAAATCCACATCAGAGGCAAGTGATATAGCTCGACAAATACATCACGCGCAAAAAAAAGCTCGCGAATTAAAGCTTGACGTAGGCAATTTTGCGTTGACGAGAGAGAGAGAGAGAGAGAGAGAGAGGTAAGAAGGTCTCTCTGATTAAAAAAATTCTTCCGGGCGTTTGAGAATTGCGACCTCGAGTCTGCAGATTTATATGTATCGTCTTCGCGGCGTATTAGTCATAGTGAAAGCGCTTGCGCGCGCTGCTGCTGCTGCTACTGCTGCGGCTCCCAGAGACAAATGGCACGGAGGGAAACCCACAAGAAGCCGAGCTTGTGCGCTCCGTGGCGCTCCTGAAATATGACGGCGTTAATTCAAGGCGGCAAGCGAACGAGCGAGCGAGCTAGCTAAAACGCGCTCGATACCCGTGGCCTGCCTGCCTGTCTCTCTCTGCCGCGCTAACTATCTAACGTCTCTTTCTCTGTTTCTTGGAAAACGCGGCTTTCTCTCATTGCTTTTATCTTTTTTTTTTTGCGAAAGAAAAATAATCTTTTATACGATGATGAGTTCTTTTGTTTATTATGGTTGGTATTTTGGCGATTGTTCAATGACGAAAACCAATTTATCAAAAAATCTTCCGCTGCACCAATAATATTTTCATTGCCTGCACATTTATCCATTTAGCAAGGTCGGCGCAAAAGTCACAACACACAGTATATATATATATATATATATATATATATATAGCAAGCGAGAAACGTACTGATCCGAAGAGCAATTACACGGCCGGCTGCGCTCTCTCTTTCTTCTTGCGGCGTGACTGTCGAGTCTAAGCGAAGCGACAGCAGCAGCAGCGAGTTCGGGCGAGGCCAATGGGGTATTACTTGGGACCGCGCCGCGTCGCACCGACACGAAGGAGAAAGTAAGGAATCCTTGCAAGATGGATGGCCAAGCGATCGCTAAGCGCCGCGACGAGTCATTGAAAGAGGGTGCCTCCTACTCGCGACCCCCCTGGCCTATACCTCTAATGAAGAGTAATATGCCCTAACTTTCGGCAGCTGGAGGTATCGCCTATCTGCCCTTCCTCTAAACGCGGTTATTACTGCCAGATGACGAATGGACGCGAACATACACGGATTTTGCTTGACCGCTACGAAATTGTAACTGCGTCGTAAATAGGCAATATAGTATAGAGTAGATTAATGAAGATATAACTTTGCGTTTGGTCTTTGATGCAGCGATGAACGGTACGTAAGTTCGCTCTCTAACGTGTTTCAGTAGAATAGGACGTCGTGTAGTCAGACACATCTGAAATATCATTTCGAAGGGTAATGAGTGTCGAGAAAGAAGTTTACTGCATTTGTGTGTATCGGTCAAAGTAAATAACGCTGAATTAAGTGAAAAAAAAGAAAACAGACGCAAGCATAAAAATGAAAAAAGATATACCGAGTGAAACTATGAGACTCAACGTATTTCCGTGAAACCAATAGCAGCAGCGGCAGCAACGAAGAGAGAGAGAGAGAGAGAGAGAGAGAGAGAGAGGGAGAGAGATTCGCGAAGCTTGGCATTCTCACGAAAAGGAAGGAAGAGCGGCGCACCGAGAGCAGTAGCGACATGCGCGGAGGAGGACCAGGATCGTAAAGTTTAACGACATCTAGCGCAAAATCTCCGCGTACCTCGAGATCGTAAACTTGATGAATGAACTTTCGAATCCTCGCTGGCGGCTGGGCGGCCGCCTGCCTCAGCAAATTCACACGCGCGCATCTTCGTCCTGTATATACAACAGTATATATAGTAAACGAAAAGTAATTAAATCAATTCGGATAAATCGATGAAGAAAAAGCGCGTAAAGAGGAACAGATTAATGTTCGACTGCGTCACGTGTGGCAATACGTCGTATATATCGGCTATATAAGGGTTTTGAGATTACGACGAACGATTCAAGCTTTGGCTTTCGGTTCGCTCTCGCCGAGCTGATGGCTCGTTTCATCTCTGTCACTCTTACCACTCTCGCGCCCGGCTCGCTCGCTTGCCCCTTTATCGTGCTATTTCACTCGACTGCACGCTCGCGTGCCGAGATATACGCCGCCTTGATTGACTTCATAAAACTGATGGTCATGGCCGGATGTGATTTTAGCCGAGTGCAATGGGATCGGGCCACGATGCGGTAAGCTTCATATGCTGATGCAGGGTTGCATTTTTTTTTAAGTTTTATTGATCGTTTCTTTGCAAATCAATTATTTATGATAATTATGGAATAGTTTATAGTTTCTATTTAATTATACTGAATTGAATAAATCATTTTTAGCATTTATATTTTACAACCTAACTGACATTTCGTTAATGTAATAAATATGATGAAACAGTATATACGAAGGACAATCAAAGAAATGGACTTCCAAAAAATACTTCATCACTCCGCCGAAAGACATTAATCAAAAGAGAAAAAAAAATCTTGAGAAAACCTATACGCACAGAAGTCAAAGAAGAAAAGTGAGAGCAGAGCGATATAATCCTTTGTAAAGACGTGTAAGGCAATAATAAGTGGACTGGTATATATGTAGGGAGGTATATATGCGTGCTATACGGATAAATCGAAGCCAATGCTTTTCCGGGAGCACGAGCGCACACACACACATACACGTACATGCAGACACCAGCCAAACAATAGCACACACAGCATTGCGCACGTCAAGCGAGCAATAAAACCTCATCGAATCACGACCCCCCGTTCACCGGCGAGCGGCCCGTAGCGTAAGCTTCTCTTTCTCTCTCTCTCGGCTCAATCTACGGAAGCTTATATAACTGTAATGAGACTGCGGCCGGAGGCCTCATCAATCACCCACCCTCCTCACTCCCCCCCACCCTCTTTCCCTATATACACATACACACACTTTCTTTCGAATCTTCTTCTTCTTCTTCTACTTTTCTTTCTGTTTCGCTAGCGCTTCTTCTTCTTGTTCTTATTCTTGGGATACTTTTTTTGAACTTTGTTATTTCTTTTTTCAACTTTCATATTTCGAAGGCATCACTTTTGTTTTTGAATGACGCAGGTTCTGCTAATCCTGGTACTTTCGGCCATATTTTAACTTGTTATCGTTGAATGCAATCGGATAACAACTGCGTGTTTCAAATTCAATAAGAAAATATCGTGCAATCCAACGTTCTTTCGAAAATAATGAGATAAGACAATCGAATTGAAGTTATGGAGCGAGGAATTTTTATATAAATTTAGCTTCGATTATTATTTAACAGAACAAGCCAAAATTGATAAAGCGATTGGATTCAACTAAACATATCAATCTAGCAGTAGTTCGACATCCGAAGCTTCAGCCCCATTGTCGTCGTCGAAGTCTCGCAGGCTTACGCCTAAACCGCCAAGAGTCATCCGCGTGATCCCGGGCGTCTTAGCATCCCAGTCAATCGGCCGATTTGTCATGCGGTAAACTGACCGCCGCAGTAGCTTCCGTCTTTGATGAAACGCTGGATTCAGCAACGACTGATACGTATAATTAAACTTCATCGGTCAATGCCGTGGCCCCGTTCGAGGAACCAAAAGTGACGTTTTCATCGATCAACTCGCGTGTGCAGCCAAATTTTATGGATATAATGTGTCAAAATTAATCTGCCTCTTTTTCCGTCGATGCTTGATTTATGAGTGCGAATTTAATTCTGTTATTGTTTGCATGATTTATTAAGATCGATGTCGATTTTATATGCAATCGAGTGTGTGTGTGTGTGTGCGAGCTTAAACTACTTTATGATTTTATAGTCATTAAATGTTATTAAGTCTATGTGCAAACCAAATATTTTGGTGATAAATACTTCCTCTAAATATTCATCACCTTAATGTCGTTTAATGTTACATTTAAAAAAATCCTTTATCGAAAAGAAACTGGCACATCATCAATCAAGTAAAAGAAATTCTTTTATACGCGTCGTTTCCAGAATTCATTATAATAAGAATAACTATACCATAGAAACTTTCGTACTCTAAACGCTACTTTACTAAGCTCCTATCGCACGTTTTTCTTTTCCTCCAAAAACCCAAAAGAAAGGAGAACAAAAAATTCGGAAGGTCTGGTATAATTCACGAATAAAAATATCTGCAGAAGCAAAGGTCAGCGAGTTGTAAAAAAAAAAAGAAAGAAAGAAAGAAAATATAATCGAAAAAGAGAGTATAAAAGCGTGCGCGAGGCAGTAGCAGCAGCAGCAAAAGCTCTCGCTCTCTCACGAAATAATAGGAAAGAGAGAAAGTTAGATAAAGAGCGTTGGCTGGCTGGCTGGTTGGGGGGTGGCGAGGGAGAGAGAGAGAGAGAACGTGAGGGGGAGCAGCAGCACCAGCAGTAGCAGCAGGAGGGATGGAGGAGGATTATATTGATCCCCTCGTGGCCCCGCCCCTCCTTAGCCAGCGACGCCATTATTATGTTATCCACCATCCCTCTGTCTATCCGACGTGTGCGCACCAGAGACCTACGACCCCACGCACATCTTCCTCTCTCTCTCTCTCTCTCTCTCTCTCTCTCTCTCTCTCTCTTTCGGTTCTTCGTCGTACACGTCTGCAAGTTCGCTGCTTTCTTCTTTCTTTTTTTTATGACAAATCCTATTCTGCTTTATTCTGATTTTTATTGCTCGCTCCCCGTCTTTCGCCGAGTTTTAGATTTGCTTTATACGCTGTCACCTCGTTTCATGCTCTGCATTTTCGTTTTCTCTCTTTTTTTTTGTTCGGCGAACGAGCGAGCTAAAATTTATACCGAAAAGAATTTTCAATCTTCTATTTGGAAAATTTCACATATCGTACATATCCATATCTCGGAACGTCAATGTATATATTGTTTGAAACAAAAAACGCACGAAACAACAATGACTGATAACGCGAAAGGTTTATCAAGTACGAATCGATATTAAAAGAGATAAACAAAGGTGACATTGAGTCGCAGTGCGGAAAGCTCGCGGTAAGGTAATAACGGTGAATCGGGGCCGAAGTAAGCTTAGTGGAGAGAGGGGGGGGGGCAAATCTATTGGGCGCGCTCTCTTTCTCCGGCCGGCGGCGGACGTATACGCCACGCGCAAGTAGGTGCGAGCTTGCGGCACTTCATTAAAAATAAATTCCGCAAAGGAGCCGGCGGATATCCGGGGGGCTTCGCTGAGGATTTGACGCCGCTCTCGAGGCCGCATCCATAACTTCACCGACCTCTTCTTCCTCTCTCTCTCTCTCTCTCTCTCTCTCTCTCTTCACCGGGTTAAACTGCAACAAGCTTGGCTTTTTATTTGACCCGCTCCCGCTCTCTTCTTTTTTTTTTCGTGCAACTCCGTCGTTTTATCGATTTGACTTTCGAGGTAAACTCTCGAGATTCTCGAATTAATTGGTGGCGCGATCGATAACGATGTATGCTAATTATTCCGATATGTCTGATCAGTATTTAACGATGTCTATTTCGAGACATTCCGTTACTTCCGGGATAACAAAAATTATTTACATTTTTATCCAGTTGTCAATTGATACTGTTATTTTAATGAAAAATTAAAAATATTTTTAAAAATTTCTGAGGTAACAATGACATTGTTTAAAAAAGACAGACAATATACGCGTTATCTCGATCTCAGCATCGAAATAAAAAATTGAAACGCTACGACGCATAAAAGCGCTGCTGCAGATATCGCGTATGATTAATTACCATGCAAACAGCTCGTTTGTGAATAATTGCTGGCAGTCGCATCGGGCTGTAAACAATAAAACTAGCCGTGCACGGGACACGTGTACGCTCTCTCTCTCTCTCTCTCTGCCTCGCGGGAAGCGCGTTCGCATATCTCTCTCTCTCTCTCTCTCTCTCTCTCTCTCGTCGCGCATGTGCTCTCTGAAAGATAAAGCTTTTGCGCGCTCCGTGGCAATGACAATTGCAAATGGATGCGAAAATTCAACGAGGTGTCGCGTCGTCGTCGTCGCTGCTCATTGTTGCCGCGTCCTTTTATGTTAACAGCTTGTACGTAAATAATCCGGCCAAGCCGATAACGCTAGATAAGACTTTCTCTCTCGGCTAATCGTGATCAAGCGACGGTCCCGCGCTCAAGCACACGACCGCTTGCCCTATCTGCGCGTTTGGGATTTCTCATACATGCTGCGCGATGCGAGTCACGAGTTGACGGTGGAATTTTTGTTGTCGTTTACTGAGGAAATTTGACGGATGATTGTCAGAATTTTTTTTCAGTTTTATATTTACTGTGGGCGTTCAATAAAATGACAAGACATGCAAGTCAGGATGAAAATAACTTGTGAGATACTGTACTGAAAGCACATAGTAGAGAAAAATTGATTTAAATAAAAACTTAATTGCCTAATATTGTTGCAAGTTCTTTATTATACTTACATGAATATGCAACATATAAGTAAACCATTGACGTTCTTAACTTTTTTAGAGTAAATATTTGAATGAAAACTACGAGAATCACTCATTTATAAGCATTTAATATCATATTTTATGTTGTTGGATAGAATGTAATGCTGCAAAATTTAATGTATTTACTCGATAGAGAACTTGTTTTGTTTTAATTTTATGAAACAAATTACAACGAAAAATATCAGTAATAGATTTATATTGCCAAATAGTTGACATTTTTTTAAATTTACTCAAATTTATTCAGAACTCGATAATTTGCATAAAAATCGAAACTGAAATCGACTGGGAAAAGCAACGGAAGTTGAAAACTTTAGATCAACTTTATTTTAACGAAATCATCTTTGAAGTAGCACGATTACAAAGTCATCCGATTTGATTATTAAGAAACGATAAATATATCTTTCGTAAAAATACACTAGTATGAATTTCAATAAGTATGCAAGTAAAGTATCTATATTATTTTTAACAATCTCGGCACGCACGTGTATTGGAAAAGTTCGTTTCATTATATGCCTAATCTGATGGAGATTATAGCTCAATATTTGAATCCCGAGCGATAAAAATCAGGCGGCGATAAAATTGAAATTTTGTGGGCGTGACTGATAAATTTCGTGAAACGTGCAACTATATTTATTTGCTACACGCGAAACAAACGTTACGTCGTACACTTTTCGAGTAATTTTTCGATCGAGCTTAATAGATAAAAAGATACGCAAAAATGATGCAAACTCAACTATTTTTACATCAGTATTGGCCCTATTATAAATGATCACGAATAATTCGCGAATTTATCGTGAATTTGATGGGTTAAGAGCGTCACGATTTAAATGAAACAATAAAGTGTACTCAATGTATAAACACTTTTCGGAGTTTTTCTCAGACGTACTATAGTGATGGTTATGTACCATTTGATATGATTATAATAATCATTGAACGATAATTTCAAAAAATATAGGCGTTTTACTTGAGCGCCAAATTCTATAAGTTATATGGTTCACGAATTTTTTTCGTGAACTTTCTAACAGGGGGATAGTTATATATTATGAATACCTGGAATTATTCGGTGTTTCTGACAATGGCTTCGAAAGAGGCGCGCATAGTTTGTAAAGCGACAGAAGCGAGGGAAATTCGGGAAAGCATTGCGTGGGCGAGATAAGAAAGTGTAGGGTCGTCCCGTCGGCCATGATAGCTCTCTCTCTCTCTCTCTCTCTCTCTCTCTCTCTCGGCTGTTCGCTCGCGTGCGCGCAGCTGTCTGTTCGCTGTGCGCGCCCCTGCGCCCGCGCTAAGCGCCATTTTTATCGCGGCCTCTGCAGTATTGCTCGCACTGCGCCTTATTCTATATATCTCTTACTTCCGTATTCTTTTTTTTTCATTCTGTGTCCAATATTCGATAATATCAATATGAATTGAACAGTTTTTTATTTTTGAATTTCGAAAACCTCTCGTCTTTTGAAGTTGCAACGATATTTTGAGAACAACCGTTTCATACAGAAAGTAAAGATGATGTCAATCGTTGCGTGTGAGTATCAACATCAAAGCAAATAAAAGCGAGACTTTGTTCTCACGCTATAAAAATTGGTAAGTTATAATAGTAATCGGAAACTCTTCATCTTGCCAGCGCGCGCGTACTCGAAAGAAGGATAGCTCCATAACAAACTCGAGGCGCATAAATAACTGCGAGAAAAATAATGCTGTCGTAAATAAAGTAATAAATGCAAACGAGTGAGAGAGGAGCATAGCGCCGCGCGGGCATAAAAACTTCGAAAAAAACTTTGTCTACTCAGCGAAGAAGGCAACGCGCTCAAAAAAAAAAAAAAGAAGAAGAAGAGGAGGAACAAACTCGCGGGAAATATGAAAAGATAGAATGGAAACTTCAAGCGGAAGGAATGAATAAAAAAGAAGGCAACGGGGTACAAAAGAGAGAGGGAGAAAGCTCTTGGGCACACGGTCGAAGGGAGGAGGAGGATGGGGGGACGAGGAAGAGGAGAAGCTCGGCAGCGTCTCCATAAATCTTGCTATAACGTCGAGATGGATCAGCGAGAACTGAGAACGGTCACGTTTCTCTCTCTCTCTCTCTCTCTCTTTCGTGCTCTTCGGGTATGGGCTCGAGCAAGCGCATTCTCTCTCTCTCGGTCCTTTTTTACATCTCTCTTTTTCTCTCGGCTCTCTCTCTCTCTCTCTCTCTCTCTCTCACTTTTTTTCGGGCTGCGCTTTTTCCGACGCGCTTTATACCGCATAACGATATATAAAATGAAATGTGGAACTAGCCGCTACGATCGCAATACCAAGCACGAGCTACTCATTCGTCATTTTACGCTCTCTTTGCACTGTCAGCTGCTGTATGTGTGTGTATGAGAAGCTTTGAGCCAATTTTTGCGCAATTGCTCGTTACTGCTTGTCGAACAGATTTGATGGTCGAGATAAAAGTTTTTTTTTTTGTTGCTTTCGAACAATAGCTTGAACTTACAATTTTTGTATTTTAGATCTCATCGCAGTTTATCATTACTCATTCGTAAACACATTCGATCGTCATAATTCATTTCGAGTTCAACTTACACGCATAACTTCAGCGAAAGATTTGTCTACGCCATCGTTAGCATTAGTACGGCCATTTACCTTCCAAAATACTATTAGAAGAGCACCTTAATTTCTTCGTTGTTTATATCTGTCGTGAAGCTTCAACCGTAAGATTCTCATGTAAATTTACTCTAACAAAGTGTAGCATACGAAGCTCTCATAGTTCATATGTAAACACGCGATCAATCATCTTTGTCGTATATATATTTCGGCAAACTGCCGCGCGACAAATGTATCATATTTATTAGTTTCTTCTTTACGATTGGGTTATATTAGTGTCTTTTTTTCCGGGAATCATAAATTCGTGAAAGGAAAATTTTTCATCGATTTCTTTTTAAAAATAAGACATTCCTGATCGCAAAAATAACTTGGTTAAACCGTTGAGAATATTTAAAAAAATCCGCAATGTGTTGTCAAATTGAATCATCTTCCGAAAATAAAATGCATCACCAGCATATACCGTATACGTATAGTAAATCTTGCGTGAGTACGGAAGCTTATACGTATCGTAACCCTCACGACACTACTCCATAATAATTGGCTTCCATCATCAAACGTATCACGATTCCAGCCACGAATGCAGATGCGAACATGAAACAGTCTTATACGAGCATCGCATTACGCGCTCGAAGCAATAACAACATTGCAAGCTCTATGTACACGTAATATCCGCGCGCGATAAAGGTTGGAGAGCGAGCGAAGTAACTCTTGACTTGCGTGTAGGAATGCACACATAGGAGAAGCAGAATAAGCGACTTTGGCGTGGAGTAAAGCTTTGGTATCGAAAGTGCGAGAGAGAAAGAGAGAGAGAGAGAGAGAGAAAGAACGTTGGATCGTGGGAAAAAGAGGAGAAAGGTATAGGCGAGCGTCGGCGTCGGGGCGTTTAATGGATTTTTTTATCGGTTGGCGCCGCTCGTAGCCAACCAGCCAGGCAGCCAGGCAGGCAAGCGAAAGAGAAAGAGAGCTTGCACCGCTGGGATTCGGATATTCAATGTTGGCGCACCTGTATGGATATTAAATTAACACCCGTAAGCCGCGAGTATTAACAACTTTGCAAAAGATTATACGAGATTATGAGCTCAAGCGGAACACGTGATTTTTAATGCCAGTGTGCCGAGCTGCTGCTGCTGCTGCAAGCTATACTGTACTATACGTTATAAGCTGCACACACTGCCCACTGCTCGAAATAGAGACCGCAGGAGAGCATGAACGAAACAAAAAAAAAAAAACGTTTTGTTCATCCTATACCTGCACGCATCGGTTAATTTATAAATAGGTGTGGGTGTGCGTGTGTACCGAGCGATTGGTTTTGCTGTGAAACGCGGTACACGTATACATACGTATATGTCGTTTTTTTTTTTACGTTTTATCCTATTTACAGAGAATTTTTTTATCTCTTGATAGCTTTTCTAAAATTGATCGAGCGAGCTCAAATAGAGTGGCAAATCAGTAGAGCTTGCAACAATTATGTAAATGATTGGATCAACAAGAATTTTAACAAAAAAGCTTTTGAATTGATCTTCAGTCCGATCGAAATCTTTTTCACGCACAGTTAGTGAAGCTGTAGATGGAAACTCTGTTGGCTATGTGTGTGCGCGGGTGTGTGTACGAAGGTTTGGAAAAGCCCATGGCTAACGCATCGAGACACATAATGAATCGCTGCGTCCTTTCGGCGAGAGAGAGAGAGGTGCAAGCTGCCTAGTAGTGCGGTGCTGCGGCATGGCTGTCGATATGAGAATGAATGCGCCAGCGGCGCGGGCGTCGGCGGCGCTTTCCTGGGTACGAAATGCAAATGGACTCTGCGTTGCAGTGTAGAGCGCCGTCAATAATTGATATATACGTGGCTGCTGACAGCTGCTAACCCGGCCCGAATACGGATGACGCCAGGTAATCCTCGAGGGCTCTCATATACCGGTTAGCGCGCGACAGTCAAACTGCACATACCTATCCCCCCCATGCTCTCGCTCTCTCTCTCTCGCTCTCACTCACTTTGCCGCATATAAGCGCGCTCTCTCGGTGTGTGTGGAGCCCAGCGGCTCATACCAGAGCTTACGCATGATCTAACTCGACCGACCGAAAATGAATACACATTGGCTTGCCGATGCAACGCTCAAAAACTACCGCGTTATGCCTTTTCTTCTTTTTTCACCCTGTCTGAGACCGGTGTGTTATACACTTTCGCCGCCGCTTCTCTCTCTCTCTTTCGATTATTCTACACTGGAAAAAAAAAGGTGAACACGCGAAAGCTCCGATAACGCGTGTTGAAATAACAATATTGGTAGATAGTGCAAGGACGCCTCGTCTACCTTATTTTTTGATTGTTCATTTTTGGTTTTATATACGTTTCGATGAAAAGCTTGGACATGACAGATTGAAATAATTATTTTTCGAGGAAGTGCAGAGATACTTAAAATCGTCAGTTGACTGGGTTATTGCAAGTTTTCCAAATGATAAACACATCATCTAAATGTCCGACGTTTCAAAAATACATTTTCAAAGCAGACAAAAGCTTTCGCTTCGATAGTCGATTTTCCCTTCTTTTCTTACGCGCAATATCATTATACCTATGCCGCACTGCACCTATATATACATATAGGGCATCTGCGCGACAATAGCAAAAGAGGTATGTAGCTAGTGCTCCGTTAGCTACATACACGCGGGCGCATAGCGAGTCGTGCATATAGGCGCAGTCTGCAACCATACTAATCCGCCGATGGATTTATGGTCTTAATCACCGGCCGGATTATCTCGGACAGGCCGGTGCGAGCTCGCGAGCGCGCACTCGCTACTGCTACTGCTGCTGCTGCTGCTGCCACCCAGCGAAACATATACGCCTGCCTCTTTGCAGATAACTGCCCCAGAGAATGGCGAACCGCTGACCGTTCCCTATCCTAACACGACTGTACGCAAGAGTTTCGTTCTGCAAATTGTTACGGGTCGACTAGAGTGCTTGCAAGCTCTTCTGAAGTGTGTACTTGTCTTTTGGAACAAAAGATTTTATAGAATTTTTTTTTCTGTCGCTGTTCGCTACATTTGTTTCGGTAATATCTGATAAACTGCAATTTAAGATTTTCTTTCGAGTATTCGATTAAAGCTCGGTATTTTGAGAGATGAATTAAACGGAACAGATCGCATTGACAAACAAAGAATAAACGAATGCCAAATAGAAACGAAAGAAGCAGAGGGAAAAGCGTGGGCGCGGACAAAAGTTTTTGATATGCATAGGCGGCAACAGTATTTACATAAAGTGAAGCCCGGGGAAAACAGGGAGAGAGAGAGAGAGAGCTGGCTGGCTGGCGTGAAAGTCAGAGAGCGCAGTTATAACTCGGGGAGGGCTAGGGCGAGTTTCGGAATATACATTGGGAGGCGAATAGGCCGCAAAAAGAGAGACAGAACAATGAAGCTAGGTCGCTTCCTCTCGCTCCGGCGGGGCCAACAGAATTTGCGGAATTTTGGTACATGGCGTATAACGTCGCGGACGCTCTGCGTGCGGTTCTATAAATCCATAGGGGCTTACCGGCGCAAAGCCCACCTCGCGCGCGCTCGCTAGCGGCGACCGTGCTTTGCGCCGCATCCGACTGAGCACGACCGCGCTACTGCTGCCGCTGCTGGCCTTTCCTTGCTTGCACGCCTCTATAAATGCAAAATCGGGCTGCGCCGAGTGCCACCTCCCCCCTCCCAGCCCACCGCACACACGCACCTAACTGTCTCTCTCTCTCTTTCTCTGTGTCATGCAACCAACCACTATGCCGCGAATTTTCGTTTGCCGACGAAATTTAAATTTTCGATTATATGATTTTTTGCGTGGGTTTGTTCGTTGCGTGAATTGTTATTTTTAATCGACGTACAAATGAGTTCTTTAACTATTTTTTAATTTCGAAATGACTCGAATAAACTGTTCATGCGAGAGAGAGAAAAAAGGCATTGCTATCTGAATTATCTCTGGTTGCATCTTGTTAATCTCAGAAAGCAGAAGTAAAAAGTGCCAACTCAAGTGCTCTGGTCGTTTTCGAGGATATATATACGTGCGTCAGAGCTCCGAAGCCTGAATAGAAGGTTGAATGTTTTCTTTGTAACCGATACACTGAAGATTGTCAATGAACGTTACTGTTGAATGCTTTTCTTTCGCTTAAACTTTTTAATCGTCTCGATTAACACTTTAAAAAACGTTATACGATTTTTTTTCCACGTTTCTTCCTCTCGTTTAAATACAAAACAAAGTATGTGACAATTTGGAGTAGATCTTACCCTAACTCGCGCCTCCGACAGATTCGTCCACATGGCAATCTCCTCCCTGGTGGACATATCGGGATATCGATTCCTCGCGAAAGTCGCCTCGAGCTCTTGCAGCTGCTGCGACGTGAAATGCGTCCTCTGCCGCCTCTGCCGTTTGCCCTTCTTGTTGTCTTTGTCGTCGCCGTCGCCGCCCGACGGCGAGTTGCCGTCGCTTCGCGTCACCTGCTCGTGCTTCATCTCCGCTATCGTTGGCAAGTCTGAAATAAAAATAACGATGTTTTTTTTTTTCTCTCTTTTCAGAATAAATATTTTTTTTTTACATCGTCGCGATTAGAGAGCCGTTGAAAACTGTTTTTTTCGACGTTCTATTTTTTTTCTTGGGCGTCTGAGCATCAATCATCCCTTAAAAAAGTCAATCTGTCAGCGATACTTTCGAGTCATGCTTTTCCGTGTGTCATATTTAATCAACATCTCTTCGCTGCATCCCCTTTTAACAATGTCACACTGCTGTATATGGCACCGTAGAATCATCGGACGTTATGAGTATTCGCAGCGGGTGGTGCAGCAGCGACCGTATACGCGCGAGCGACAATGACAGGTGAGGGTAGATTGTCCCTGTGACTCGTATGTACTTTAATGCTTAGGTAGCGATCGATTAACACATAGGCGTGCGGACTAATGCAAACGTATATAACGTATCGCGAGATAAATGACGTGCGGTTGTGATTTACGCTTGAGGTATAGTTCCAAATTGAAGTGATTTGGAATTACGTTGGTCGTTTTTTTTTCTTTATAAATTCAAATTGAAGGGTGTTTTCGAGTTTGATTCTTGATATTAGTAGAAATTTTCATCGCGGTACTAATTCAAGGAATATTGTGCAAGTATTATGTCAACTCTTTTTCTTCTTAGTGAGGCTCTCAGCAGTTATCTTACTGCAACAGTAAATTAGCCGAAAGGTCAGCAATCGCGCGATGGCAGTAGCTCAAGAGAGAGAAACGATTTAGGGACTTTAGGCGTAAGTCCAAGTTGCCTAAGAAAGCAACTGAAAGATCTCGGCCTTATCCCCGGGGATTACAACGAGCACAAGCCAGATCTGTCTGGGTTGTTGTTAACCAGATACGCAGATTACGCCTATATAAGTTTCAATTCATGCCAAGCTCTCGATTGGCTCTTTTTTTTTATGCTCGTCGCACGTGTTCTATAAAATTTTTAATTAATATACTTACTTTTCCTAGGATCGCAACTTCTGGCGACGTGTTTGGCCGGTTGCGTCGTGACGAAACCTCTGGATGATGTGATTGGCGCCGTGGCTCCAGGTGTGCTGGCATTGCTACCGCTTGGTGTGTGAGTTCCGTGACTCGACGAGTCTAACCTCGCCAGGCTGCTGTTCGTTTCGTCCCTGAAGTCACTCGCCGCCCACTCTGCAAATACCAAGTGTTTTTTGTCAGCATATGTGTGTGTGTGGTATAGCGCTCAATGTTTTCGGGACTTTGGAATGATTCGTACATTCGTGGTGAGTCTTACGTTATTATAAAGTTAGTGGTTTTCAACTTGAATTGTCACTGGACAACATTCTTAGTGATACATTTTGTAATTACCTAATTTGGAATGAAAATATAAATTTTTATTCCATTCGAGTTAGAAGTCTTTGGAGTTTATTTGGTAAAAAAATAAAATAAAAATAAAGCTGAATCAATAATTTTTGCACAATTGGAAATAAATCGCGAGGATTTGACGATAAGGTTTAAAAAAAAAAACGACAAATGGAAATATTGTTTCAAGGCATAAGAGAGGCAGTGACGAAAAGGAAGCAAGAAAAGCTGCAAAACGCAAAGCAATATACGTTGCCCGTTGCAGTTGCGCGAGTAAAAAGTCTTCCGAGAGAGAGAGAGAGAGAGAGAGAGAGAGAGAGAGAGCTGTCGGCAGCTGAAATTGGTCGTCGCGTGCGGCTTGCGAGACGCTAATCGCCGCGCAAGTCGCTCCCGTTTAGTTATATTTGGTCGAGTACGACGAGAAGGAGGAGGAGGAGGGTAAAGCTATAACCGCGACGATTAGTCGGCGCATAACTCCCGGCTGATTTAGAGCCGTGGCTACCGCGAAGCGTGTTCTCTCTCTCTCTCTCTCTCTCTCTCTTACTCCTCGTCTTCTTCTTCTACTTCTTCTTTTTTCTCCCCTCTCGCAACTCTCTCCACACAGCTGTCCTTTTGAAAAATGCGCCTCACAAATTTTCGTATGCGCGTCACACAGTCTCGGAGACTAACGAGACGAGAACGATCCCTGTCCTCTTCTTTCTTTTTTTTTTTTTCTGTCGACGTTTTTTTTTCTCTCGACGACTATCTTCCCGGCATTTTAAATACTTCCCATCTCTTGAGTTTTTTTCTCTCTCTCTCGATGGTGTAAGTTTAGATGCTAATCGGCGTGACAACTACGGAACAGCTTATTGAGAATGACTTATCGCTTCATTAACACTTTGTTCGCGTGTGATAGATATAATCGAGAAATGTCAAATTTTTTTTCTCATATCAATTTTACATTTTAATTGCAAGACGAATATTCGTACATATAACGCTTTTGAAATAATTGATATTATTAAAAATTATTTATGAAACCGCGACGACCATACGCAAGATAATTTCGCAGCCTAATGGTGTTTGACAAGCAATAAAATAAATCGGAGTGCGCGTGCAGTTATCATATCTCACGCGAGAGAAAATCTCGCGCGTTTGCTTGCCCGCCTATATCCGGCTAATCTTTGAGAAACAAACACAGATCGCTTTACTTGAGAGTCGTATCTCTCGCTCTCTCTCTCTCTCTCTCTCTCTCGGTTTCGGAGTTTTGGAAACACGTGTAGTAGTAAGTGACCGCGTGCGCGTTCAAGCTGTTTGCACAGGCCTCATCATCTCTCTCTTAGAAGAGCACGACGTCTGTATAGCACCTCCCATGAGAATATCGTTCTTAGCATCCACTGGCTGCCTGCGTAAACAATACTTAAGGAGCTTAATGGGCGCCGCTCGCGGGGCGATAAATACGCGTTTTACCACTAATTTATGTACTTGTGTTTCCTGGCGACGTGGAATAACAACACACGATCTTCAGTTGTTGTACACACTATAACGATTATAATGTATTTACTGTGGGAATTTGAGATTCTTACGCTAAATTTCAGTCTGCGAATGCTATATTACTGAATATCAATTTGGAGCTATTCGTTTATTCTCGATATTCCTAATTTAGAATTATTGAGAAATAAAAAAAAAAGTAAGCTCGTCGATAGGTGATTCATGTGATCACGTCCCGCGGGGAACAGCAGTTGTTTTTCAACTGAAAAACTTTGGCCATCGATAAATCTTCCGAAGACCGCTTCTCGAAATGAAAGTGCCGGGGGCCACGTGAGGTCAACGAGTTCCATGTGCTCATCCCAAGAATTGGACCCCATGCTTATACTATGACCACAGATTGACGTGAAAAAGAAACAGATCGCCTGAAACTTTCTCTCTTTAGAAGAACACGTGGCTTGAAATCGATACAGTAGATAGTCGAAACTGGAGAAATTAGAAGAAAGAAGGCAAGTAAAGTGCGGGAAAATAGTCCACCTTCGGGAAAGCTATAAAATATACATCACTTTGGAAAGAAACCTGAGGTGTCCCTCTCAAAAACGTTGATTTAGGGAAACTAAAATATATAATGCTTAATTACACTTTGTTCATTGCCCATAAGAAGATGCTTCAGCTTTTCAATTTTGTTGAATATGAATAATCTTGATAACAAACGGTACAATTTTGTAAGAAATGTTATTTAACTTGATGAAAGTATGTACACAATTTTTACGATTGAATGACTGACTGAATATCAATACCATGAACATAGTGACATGAGAGTTTACATTCACAACATTTGAAGAAATTACTGAAGTCAATTCATTTTCAATGTATCATTGCTATGAGCTACGTTTTCTCTGATTTTCCATGCTACAAATCTAGATTAAAGTTTAGCCGTACAAAATGTATATACAAATTGTAAATATCAATATTGTGTTAAAGGAGATCAGTCATAAGGTAAAATTATTGTACACCATTCGTTATTATAAAATACAAATCATATAAAACCAGTCCAGCTACAAGTATTGTATTTGTTTATTCATAGTTAACGGACCTAAAACCTGACCATTTTTTTTTGTTTCTTTTTTATATTGTTTATTATTTTTATTTCGAAAACAAGGATCAAACTTGTCAATAGAGCTAATCTCTCGTAAAATGTATCCAGTATTAAAATATTAGCATAAAATTTAAAAAATCCTTTGTAAAATACACTCAAAAACATTGCAGGCCATAGATCCAGCATTATAAGTGCGTACAAACCGCGCAATGAAATCAAAATAGCGATACGGAGGGTAATAAAAATAAGCCGCGCGCGCGCATGAGCGCAAGAAAGAGAATGTGGATGCGAGAATAAACGATGTCATCTTGACAATTCATTACTTTTTGCCCGCACACGCAGCAGCAGCAGCGAGAAAGTCAAGAAGAGATCGAGAGACTCAGCTGCTCGACGCGTTTTTATCCGCGAGATGTACATATTTTAACCGAAGAGCTTAAGCCCCCACGGATTTAACGGCCGCCACCAACGCGTATACTATTGCCTATACTACTGCGTTTTCTCGCGTCACGTGCGCTCTCGCTCGCTTCCGTTTTTCCCCGACGCTCCGATTTCATTTTTTTCTTTCTTTTTTTTCTTCTTTCTTTTGCGCCGTTTTGTGTCTCCGGCTTTTTTCGGTCATTCATCGCCACGCGAGGTGGCATCGCTATGCGCGAAATTTTAAACCTTGAATTTGTCAAAAAGTTGAATTTAAAAAACATATTAATGTTACGTTTCCAAATAAATGCATTTTCTTTAGTTTTTTTTGTTGTCAGATATTCAACTGTCGAATATTTTCATACAAAGTTATTAGGATAAAATTTATCAAAATACACGAAAATTCCCCTTAAAAAAACAAAAGCGCGCACTTGTCTTACACAGGGCGCATTTTAACAGATTGCGTGAAAGCCTTCAGCGAGCGTGAATAAAGCGTCACGTGTCGGCGGGTGGCTGTATACATGCGAGAGAGAGAGAGAGAGAGAGAGAGAGAGAAGGAAGGAAGGCCAATGGGTGTTTAGTGGCGCGTGTCGTGGCGTGACGTATAATGCAAAACGAAGGGTCCCCGTCAAAATTTCCCTATTCGCGTCGCAGAGGTCCCACGTGTTTTTCCGATCGACTGTGACACATTTCGAGTCAAGTCTACTGTGTAATGCGACCTAATTCGATGGGAATTGACCTTTTATCCGATATACAAAACTCGCTGCGTATATATATCGTTAATCATCGGCCACCACCGTTCTCTGTGTGTTTTTTTTTCGTTTTGCCCTCAAATGTATGCGTATAAAGAACGTTTTGTTGTTGTGCTTTCAGCTGTACGGAATGTATATGCTGTAATGGTATATTAACTCGATGAGTCGTAAGGTACAGTTGATATTCAGAAATAATGCAGATGTGTACCGTTTACCCCTAAAGCATTCGTTCTACATCTGTACGTAGTATTTTATTTCTTGCAACTGCATTGTTTCCATTAGCTTAAAACCTTTCATGATTTATAAAAGAAGTTAATAAAAATGCATTCCCAAATTACACTCCGCCGCTATCTTGAAAGTATAATCCTCTCGCTCTTGACAAATCGTCGAACAAAAAAGCGCGGAGCCGTCGGTATATTCAAAACTCGAACGCGCCAAATTTAGAAAGAACACACACACGCACGTCTCGTGACAAGACCACACCAATAAAACGCCAAGCTTTTTTTTCTCGCCTCGCAGCATCTCGTGTACATGTATACGGTAATTACCGAAGCAAACAGCTTCATCCAGCGCTTGAAAAAGACGTCGAGGGGGGAAGAAGACAACGAGAAAAAAAAGGGAAAGAAGGGAGAGACTAGAAAAAGCACCTGCGCAAGCGTCAAGAAAAACTCGGGGCGCGCGCGTGCTTTACACGAACGTGAAAGAGAGAGAGAGAGAGAGAGAGAGAGAGAGAGAGAGAGAGAGAGAGAGAGAGAGAGAGAGAGACAGAATGGGAGATAGCCCGACACCCCCAAATCTCCTAATCCTTCGCTTCCTTAGGAAGTCGTTTATTAGTTGGCTGGGCGCGCGCCGCGCGATGCCGCGTGCGCGGCCACGTACTACACCGCTGAAAATGCTACTGTGCAATGAAGATGTTTGCCAGAATATGTTTTTTTCTTTTTCTTCTTTCATATCCGACGCCCACTTTTGATTATTCTATCGCTGCGGTTTACGAATTATTTTGGCTATACGACCTTAAATTATCTCGAGATCTGCGTTGTATAAATTTAAACTCCGAACGATCATATAATTTATTGTTGTCTTGATGGAAATAAAACTAAATCATATGTTCGATTATTAGCAATCATTAAAATTATACACTAACATCTAGTTTGTACATAAAATTTCCATCTTTCAAAGCCACTAACTGTCAAAACCTTCGTGATAGTCCTACAAGCGTGATAGTCACGTCGTGCTTGTTCGGCAATTTGTTTAGTTTGAACTTGACGCTCTCGCGGGGAAATCACACGTGAGGGCTATAAGTAACCGGATAGCTGTATCTCCTCCCTTTTACGGCATCGTCTTTTTCACACAGGCTGCTTCTTCTTCTCCTTCCTTAGTATAGCACAGATATCGCAGACTGCATGGCGCTACTGACCCCCCGTTTCTCTCTCTCTTTCTCTCTCGTGCGTGATGCAGCAGCCGCATAGCAGCAGGGAAGTCATGATGGGACATATCGCGTTACGAGTTCCTGCGGCGCGCCGATGTCACTTTCTCACACATCGGCACGCCCGCGCGACGATCCCTTATACCTATATTACCAACTTTTAACGGGAAATCTTTCCAACTATTCACTCGGGCGTAGTGTACTCTGCCCTACGGGGCACGTTCTAATTATTTCACGAGTTATGGCTCGAAGCTTGCGCCTGACTGTTTGTATTTTTAGGTAATGCGTGAGATTGTTCTATTTAATTGTTTCTTTTGAAATGTATTTTTGGAGTTTTTATGTTCAACTAACAATGGTTAACTTTGATTATTTTCAAGTTCTACGAGTTTGAAATATTTTAATGCTTGAATGAAAATCAGAGAAGTAATTATATTTTTTGTTATTCATCTAAAACAATAATTATTACCAAATTATGAATTGAAAAAATGAGCAATAAATTTTAAATGTTCTCGTCAGGATTCGAAATAAATCAAATTGTTTGGTCGAACGCAAACAAACCGCCAGATGATCACGAAAGTGAAGTACGTATTCCCGTCTCTCACCCCTCTGTGGCATGTCTTTCCGTATACAGAGGCGCATCCAAGATAATGGGAAGAAAATCAGTTCATTTCTATGTTGATCCTGCGGCGACGCAGCAGACGAGCACCAACCGCATCATCGGTGTCCCCTCTTCCACCCCCTCCTTCGGGGGACGTTGTGCCGAAGCCAAGGCAGATTGACCGCGTTATCGGCAAAAACGCGATCGAAAAGTCTAACGTACGTGATGGGTTTTCCCATAAACCGTTAAACTCACATTTTCGCTGTTTTGCCTAGACGCGCGGCTTTGATATTCCGATGCGGCGTATCGCTTTAATTTCTTTTTCGCTTTTTGTATTCGAGTCTACATGCGTCGCGTATCCGTGTTGGGTTATATATGTATTCTGGAATATTTCGAAGAAAATATGATCGATGAACGGATCTACCACATTATCAATGTACATTTATTTCTTGTCAACAGAAATTGATAATAAAGGAATATTTGTTATTCGAATATTCATACGTTACAAATAAAACTTGTAAATCTTGTAATTTCATCTAAATTTCGAGAGAGAAAAAATTTTAATCATATTTTAAATGTAACATCTCAAGATTTACAATATTCATTTTTTTTAGAAATTTTATTCATCCATACGAAAATACTATATAGTTTTATTTATTCAAGGCTCAAAAGAGCTGCAGCTAAATTGATGATAGAATCGCACTTTTAATAATACCAACATATGCGAATCGCACTTATCAAACTTGCAATAAAACGATTAATCATTTTCCTGAAAATTTTCCTGGAAAATTAATTACAGTGATAACGTGGGCAAGAACGCGGTCACATTGCGCGCAAATATCGTCTGACTCATACATCACGAAAATTAATTCCAATATCTCTCTCTCGCGCTCGAATTTATCACCTTCATCGCGCGCCCGCGCAGGCGGCGCAGGGAATAAAGGCGCCGAAGTCATCGTTCAGAATCGGCCCACCGTGCGCGATAACTCTCTTTACACACACATATCCCATATAGATTCGAAGCTGATTTTTTTTTTTTTTTTGGTTGGTCGCTGTCTTTTGTCCCCTTTTTGCGGGCGGAAGGATGCTACACTCGCGCGCGTGTATAGATCCCCGGGGAGGCGCGGCTAGTCAAGTAATTTGTCAACACTATTTAGGGGGTTGACTGGTCGGATGGGCGCATCTGCCGCAGGCCGCGATGACGATACAAATGGCAAAAAGGGGTTGTCGCGCTGCGTGGAAAGGAGTAGTTCAATATACTCTATATGGCCGTATGTTGGCTAAATATTGGCTGACCGTTTGGCGCTTTTCCATTTTTCCTGTATGTATACGATTGATGGCTGTACGCGCTGCTATAGAGACGACCGGTATGTATAGCGAAGAGATTTATCGTCGCACGAGTCAGTCGTCTATTGTTGACGCGTTCTCTGTTTGCGTTCTCTATAAGGTGGCGCGCGAACGCGTGCTGTGCTGAGCTGAAGGGTTGAGCCAATTTTAAATCTATTGAGACTCGATGTGACTTTGATGCTTGAATAATTATACTTGTACGTGATTAATGCTTCGAGGCGGGGAAAAATATATATTTCTTTCCTTTCTCTTTTTTTTTTCAGACAATTTCATCATCGCGTGGAGGACAATTAATTAGGCGTGAATGACGCGTCGATGTATAAAGATATTTTTTACGACATCCGTACGTCATCGAGATAAAGAAGAAGAAGAAGAAGAAGAGCGATTCTCAGACTCTATTTTCGAGAGCTATAAGGCTTAACCAGCGTAATTAAAATTAAAAAAAAAAAACATTATCAACATTATCAAGCAACATTTACAATACGACGAAATATTTTTATATACCGCTCGAACGATCGTCGATTAAATCGTATTTTAGTATATAGGCGCGCGGGCGCGATAAAAATCTTCGTAATTCGTCATTTCGGAATAGACCAGCGTGTAATTGACGAGATTATAATCGAGCAGGCCAAACAATGAAAAAGCTGTTTGTAACAACAATGATCGAGCAGTCATATTGGTCGAAAATAAACGCTGACGTTGAATTGATAACAAAGGAATGTCATTGCTTTTTCTGTTTACCTTTTTTTTTCTCTCCTTCTTTTTACAACGCTGTACTAACGGTTATACTTTTATTGTTTTTATTGCGTACGTACGTATGTATACGAAACTTTTTATGCCTCGCGCGAAGCGACTAGAAACAAAAAGAAGAAAAGAAAATACACACACATACGTAGACACACAAGCAAAGTTAATTAAGTTTGCGCGAACAATCAAAAGTTAAATTGCAGCCAGCGCGCGCTTTGCGGGAAAGTTGGCAGTTTGGCGAAAAGTTTACAAATCTAGGAGAAATAAGAAGTTGTTCGTGTGGCCAAAAGAGACATAAAGGAAAAGAGAGCGTATATAGCTGCCGAGCGGATATATATACACGATAGAATGGTCGGCAGCGAAGAGAAGAGAAGAGAAGCGAAGAGAAGAGAAGAGAGCAAGCCTGAAACTGAAATGGGAATAGGTGGGATGCCATTGGAATAAGATCGGGTTTAGCCGCGGTGTCGGCTTCGAGCCCCGGATAAGTCCGCCTTATCCCGATAAGCCGGTGAGTTAATGAATCACAAAACAGGTGGCGGCGGCGGCAGCGGCGCAGCCGATCTCGCGAGGGAGTTGCCGCTGCTGCTGCTGCTTGCGCGTCTGAAAATCCCGTACTACTTAAATCGCGCGAAAATTATCTTTCTAATTCGAGACTTTCTTCGTTACGGTTCTTTCTTCTTCTCGTCCTCGAGGGCCTCTATAACGCGCCCACGCAACCCTCCCTCCCCCCATCGACCGATATTATTTTCATTAGATCGAGGGGTGGCTAATGTCGCGGAAAATTATACTCCGCGTAGTCTGCATAAGCAATTGAAAAAGTTTGCGTGGTGTGCTTTTAGCGATCGTTTACGTTTGGAAACGTCGTTTCGTTTGGAGTAAAAAATAAATTGTTGTGGTTGATGTTAATTTTACGAAGTTAAACGGAAATTTTAATTGTTCACTCAGCTCTATTACGGCACTATTAAATAAAGCAGATCATACAATTATCCTGTATTAATTCATCTAGACAATAATGGATTGGAATTGTATGAATGCTTCACGACAATTCTTTTTTCAATGAAGGGATCATTCGACAATTATAATTATCACTAGTGAGAGATTGTAAATAACTTACGATTCGATCGATATATCTCTCGTCAATTATTAGAAACTGACATAAGAAATTGGCATGCCACTCGACATCTCAGCAATGAAAAATTTATTCCGTAACCGAAGATAAGCCATGTGTCAAAAAATTTTTTTAGAGCAATATCCAAGTGTCTAATTAATTTTTCTTGCCTTTTTTTCAGAACAATAACGCTTGCCTATGTAGGTGGCAGCGATAGCAGATCTAATTTTTTTATCGCGCGGGTGGCATGTTCCTCTCTCTCTCTCTCTCTCTCTCTCTCTCTCTCTCTCTCTCTCTCTCTCTCTCTCTCTCCAACTGTGATGTTTCAGAGAGCGACGGGCAACGCGCGCGACGGGCTTATCGGCTTGTTGGTACTAAAACTTTATCTATATTTGTCCGACATCCAACAAAAGTGGTACACTCGTCGTGCGTCGCACGCGCATGTTGCAACGGATTTTTTTTTTCGTGAGAGATTTTAAGTTTTGTTGTATATACTCTTGATGATAATGCGTACACCGTGCTTTGCTTTGTTGAGCTTTAATAAGCCGAGAAAACGATCTGACGAATGATTCTTTTGACTCAAAGATCGATTGGTGATTTTTGTTTTGTTCAGATTGAAAAATATTCTTTGTTAACACAGCAGGAATAATTTATTTGATTGAATCTACTGTTATTTTGGTATCATTGCCGTTATGTTTATTTTCTTAAAAAGAATTTATTTTCTTCGCAAAGTACTCTTCTAATTTGTGGACTTTCCTGACATGCGCGTCTGTGGTGACGAGAATAAACTGCTCGTTTATTGCAAGAATACGACTTTATTAATGACAATAACAACGTTGATTTTCTTATTTTGAGACTCTTTGGAATGTTATTATCAATAAAAATCATTACACATTTAAAAATAATGTACAAAACATAATTTTTAAGAAATTATTTATGCGAAACTTTTAATCCTTGAAGAAAATAGTTTGTGAATAACACTAATAGAATTGATTTTTCAAACATTTCCGAAGTTAACCAAGAGACAATAGACTGTTCCGCGTTCCGTCGGCACAGGTGTGTATCTGCGTCGTTCTCTCGCCATTCGCTTATCAAATCAACGTCCAATCTCCGTTTTATTCCACACTAAATTACACCGATTATTGATCGCGAGTCGAGATTGCTTCGAAAACACACGGTTACGACGTTTTTCCGTAAACAAATAAAGCCAAGTCCGTGAAAATCACGATGGTAAACATAAAATTCCGCCATTCCAGAAACAAACGTAAAGCTTGCAAGCTCGATCGATACTCCAAAAATATAGCTTACGATTTGTCTGGCCATTAGCGTCTACCAATAATACTAGAAACGACTCACCACGTTTAAGCCTCTCGAGGGGCTCGTGCAGTATCTGATGAGTGCCATTGTGAAGCATCGCCGCGGCGGCGGCCGAGCTGGTCACGTGATGATGATGATCGTGATGGCTGTTGGCGTGCAAATGATCGAGATGATGGCCGGCGTGCTGCATGGCGCTCTGCAGATGGTCGCTGGTGTGCTGCTGGAGGCTGCTGACGTGCTGTTGCTGATTGTTGGCGGCGGCGGCGTTGCTGACGAGATCTTGAAGGCAGAGCTCGCCACCGCTCAACTCCAATCCGCCGGTGGACGAGGTGGAGCCGACGGCCGTGGAGTTGGTGCCAGCACCACCGACTCCACTACCTCCGATGGACCCGTGGCCGCCGGCGCCGAGGCCGGCGCGGTCCATGCTGTAGTAGGCCAACGTCTTGGCGGCTTTGTATTCCAGGCCGCGCGGCTAGCCTCCGTCTCTTCTCGGCTCGCCGCGTGCGCTACGTGGTCACTACTGCCGCGACGACGACGACGATGACGACGACGTATCGATCGATTCTTATTTATTGATTTGATCTCCGCGAACGAACGTACGAACGAACGTCAAGTCATATCACCACGCACTTTGTAATCGACAGTGTCGCTGTTAATAGCAGCACGCGCACACAACAATTATGATGACTATAGATACTGCTGCTGCTGCTGCTGCTGCTGCGTGTACTCGAGGACGAGATGTGTGTTTGGCAAACGGTACGACGTTATACACTGGCGCTCGCGGCACTTCTGGCTCGAGCTTTTGGCGGGCGCGCGTAAACCGCGATAACGCCTTCCTTTCGCACTCGCTTACGTAAGATACGTGTGTATACCGAGTATACGTGTATCGCTTGCACGGGAAAAAAAGAGAGATACCGTCGTTGTTGCTGCTGCTGCTGCTGGGCAGCGCCGCGTGGCACACACTCACTCTCTCTCTCTCTCTCTCTTTCTCTCTCGCTCGTATGGCTTAAGCTCCACGCTTAAGTCGCGGTTAAGCCGAGGCGGGGATCCGGAAAAAGCTGCTGTGCTGCAACGAGTGCTCGATGCCTTATACTTGCGCTTCGCCCGCCGGCGGATGCTGTGCTGCCAAACAGCAGCTCGACTTTGCTCTGCTCTGCGCAGCTCTCTGTCTATCTCTCGACGGTGCTGCTCTCTTTCTCTCTCTCTCTCTCTCTTCTCTCGATGCGTCACTACACCCCTCGACCAGAGATTCTCTCTCTCTCTCTCTCTTGCTCTTTCGTATTGAGCTACAACAGCGACGGGGAAGCCATCCCCACCACCGCGATAGAGCGATTCGAAGCCCCACCCACACCGAGCAGCAGCTGATAGGGGTTCTCTCTCCGACAACTTTTCCCCTACCGCGCCACGCGCCTCATGCCGCTGCCGCCGCCGTACTTTTTTCGACTGTACGCTCGAGCTTTTCAGCTGCTGCGTACGCAGGCTCTGCGCGACTACCTATATACTCCTCTCGCGAGCGATAGGTATTATACGTACGCGTTCGCGCGCACCAACGTCTTGACCGCGATAGACTTTTTCGGCTGTAGATGACTTTTTTCTTTTTTTTTATGTGTGCTGCGGATTTATAGATTGCGAGAAAATTTCAGCGCTTGAAGCTATGTCAAAATTTTCTAGCGATCCTTTTCTGTCAATTTATGTTACGTTGAACTTGTAACTTTCGATTATTGGCTTTGTTTTTTTACTATCGAGTGCGGCTTGCAATTAATTAATTGATTCTTTATTTTTTGTACGATCGAAAATTTATAGGTATCGTCGATGGAAATTTTTTTCAATTATATAAATTTAGATGAGAGAATAGTAATGCATTGCGTTTTATTCATAATTATCGAAGGGTTCGCAAAAATAAAATTGATTAACGAAGAATAAAACTTGAATCAATCGTTGATGGATGGTTGAATAAAAGTAAAATCTTGACAACTGGCACATACTTCGCGATTCAACAGAAGGCAAAATAGACGTAAATTCCCAAAGTAGATCAGCCGCACAACACGCAGGCATCGTTAATACCGCAGTAACGGGGCGAGCTTTCGGACAAAAGAAAGCTCGCGAGGCAGCAGTATAAGAGAAGAGTCGAAGCACTCTTTGGCGTCCTCGTCGGCACGAAAATAAAGAAGGGGAGCGAGGCAGAAAAAAAACTTTGTTAACAGAAGCCGCAACAGCAACAGCCTCCGCGCCACGGAATATAAGAAAGAGCGCCAAGTCTACTCTCGAGGAAAACGAGAAAGCGAAACAGAAGAGAAGAAGAAAAAAGCGAACAAGTTCGTGTCTATCTGTTTCTCTCTCTCGCTTTCTCCCTCCCTCTCGCATACGTGCGGGGATGCAAGAAAAGAGCAAGCGAGCGACGGTAGTAGTAGTAGTAGTAGTAGTAGTAGTAGTAGTAGTACGTTCGTCAGTGTAACTACAGCGTTGTTGGAGAGAGAAATAGGGAATAGTGGGGGAGTGCGAAACCACGCCCTCGCGCATCGACTCGTGGGCGTTGCGCAGCGCCGTCGCCCTTGCTCTGCTCGACGACGACGACGACCACACCACACGGCCGTCGCCGCCGCCGCCGCTTTTTCTCTATACTACTCTGCGCGCACACCGCACCGAGTTCTTATTTCTTCGTCTCTTTCAAATTTCAACGCGAAGCGCGATAGGTATACGCGCAACCGTGTGTATATGATAGTATACGTGAGAGCGCAAGGCCGACTCTCATATACACACACGGACATAGCTCGCTTATAATGGGAGACGTGCTGCCGCGAGTCAACGCTGATTTTTCTCTTTTTTTTTCTCTCTCTCTCTCGACGTTAGCTCTCCGATCACTTGTATGGCCTTCCTATATCTTCGTTTTTTTTTAGCGAGCCCTCTACTTTTCATTCGTGTGATTTCATAATCGCCAGATTAATTGGTAATCCTAGGCTTTCTACAGGTGTGTGAGTATGTAAAGGCGTTTTATAAAGACACGCGACTGCTTGACTTTTAATAACAATGAGCGTTATTAGGTTCTGCAGTGAGAAAAATCAGAATTTAGAAACAAATGAATTTTCAAATAGCAATACTCTCTCGAATACTCTTGTGAAAGTATATATGTTTTGATACTACATACTTCAATTTCACAACTGCTTCGCACCACTGAAGTGAAATGATTGACGTGTAATTTTTCTTCGAATAAACGATACTCGCTCAATATATAAAACGTTATTTTGCTCAATATACCTTCTGTATTTATATCGTTGTGATCCGACGTATTGTTCAAACACGTGAGATATTCTAATTGATGTCCTTTTATGCGTTGGAGCTTCTATTTACGATCGTTGTCTGCCTCGATATCGAGGGAGAGAGAAATGCGGCTTCCATAAAGCCAGTTATGACCTGACTGCTATAAAAGGATAAGACAGCTATTTATCAGCTATACGTTGAAGGTCTAAGGCGCCACTGCTGTAAACCAAAACGTATATATTCGCGACTACACTAATTTTTTTTTTTTTTTTTTACATTTTCTATGGACAGATTGGATCCTCGATGATTTTGCACTGATTTTTAATTATTAATTTTTGATGATGGATTTAATATTATGCAAAAATTGGTTTTTGGAGTTCGTCTGTTAAAAAAATTCTGAATTATTTTTAATTGTGGTCGATTATTTAAACAAAAATCAATCTACACGCAGTTTTACTTGATTGATAGAGTTGTTTTTGTATAGAATTAAAAAAAAAAACTGCAAGCTGACATTGAAAAATATGCTGAAAGTGACAAGGTAAAGTGGCTCGATCGTTCGAGCTGCTTCAAGATTTATTATTCTGTTATTATCTGTCACGCGATAAAAGACTTTTCTTCTTGCGCGCGTAATGGGAATGAAAATTTTTCTTCCGATGTGAATAGAACAATTGCGATGTCGGCAAAAACGCCTCCGCTCAAAGGATGGTCAACAATCGCAACGTTTACTTCGATTATCGCGCACTTCTACCGACACACGGCCGTACGATGTTTTATTAGCGATAGTGAAAACGAGAGGCCGAACGTACGGCAAACAATAGATTTTTTTTTTCCCATTTCATATTGGTCTCGTTTGTCGCATGCGCGAGTTTGAACTATTAAGCCTCCGACAGAGATTTCAAACAGACAAGATGCGAGTAAACAGTATAGAATTAAGCGCAAGCTTTTACGCATACAATAAGTTTTCAAATAAGATACAATGTTTTCATCGGAATACATTATTAAAACGAGAAGGAAAAATGTGGTGAAAAAATGTTGTATAAATTAAAAATACGACATCATTTCTTACAGCCTCGTCTGCCATTCGTTGAAAGATCTTTCTCTCGCCGACAAAAAGTTGAAGCACTCGTATCCCTCATCTTCCACTCCATCATGCCAAGCCGTTCCGTTTTTACAAATTTTATATCATTTTTACGAGGCATAAAGTCCTCCTATATAGCGCAGGCAAGCACCACCACTACTACCAACCGAGGCGTATAAGACAGAGGGATGGGAATAAGAAGAAAAAGACTTGGTTGCGTGTTCAGAGTCGATGAAGGAAAGAACGAAAAAAAAAGAAAAGAAAGAAGAAGCGAAACTGTCACGTGGCACACTGGGGCGGAGCGAGATTCGCCCTCGCTCTCGAAGTCGCAGTTTATTCGCCAGTTTGCACGTGTGCGCGAGGCAGAGAAAGAGAGCTTGCAAAAGGGTGAAATTCGCAAGGGACGCGCGAGCTTCTGTCACTCGGGGAGAAAAAAAACTAACCCATAGCGCCGCGCGAGCTTTTCGATTAGATGATATTTCCGCAAAGCTCATCCGCAAGCGCGCACGATGTGCGAGGGGACTCTCCTATGGTGTACAGTTATTTTGCAAAATATTACGTGTGGAGAGAAATCATATTTGAGAAACACCCAGAGGGATTTTTTTCTTTATTAGGTTCGACAAGATTGTTCAATTCACTTATGTTAAAATCATGTATCTAATTCCAATTACGCAATTGAATCGTAATAAAGATATAATTTTTATCAATTAAATTTTTCAACAGCCATTCAATAAAGCTAATAATATGGCGCCGTAAATGTGTGTTTGTATAACTCTCGACTGAAAATTCCTCAATAAAATACGAGATAGTATACATGTATATAAGAGCGATTTTTCGACGATAACAAACATCTGTCGAAAAATGCTCGCAAGCGCGGTAGAAGTCATCATTTTCCTTAATATTCGAGGACGAGAAGAGAAGAGAAGAGAGGCAGACGCACCCTTTAGCTTTGACAAACGAGCAGTCTCGAGCCCTCGCAATTCCAGTCCATCAATTTTCAATCACAAAGACGAAGCCCTCTCTTCTTCTTCTTCTTCTTCTTCTTCTCCCGTGCCTCTTTTGAGATATGGTATCACATTGTTTCTCTTTTGTATGGGAAAAGCTCTTGCCCAACATTTACATTCAATCTAGCAAAATATTTTTTTTATCGAATTGATGATATTGTTCAAATGTTGTAGAATGACAATTATTTACCTTAATTCTTTTATTACCGAAAATCTCTCATCGTGCATGGCATCTAAATATAAATCATAATTCAATAAAAGCGCAGTATTAATTAATCCATTATTGCAATAATGCTATAGCAAGATGTTTAATATAAACCACACAACTTTATAAAGCATATATACGTTTACACGCATCAAGTATTGGTATAATATAGAGATGGGCGTTCGTGTTGAAAGAATCGTGAGTGTGTGAGAGAGAGAGAGAGAGAGAGAGAGCCATTGATGTGGATGCCGCCGCGGATTATCCGGGATAAAGAGTTCCGCGCAAGATAAGCACTTTTATTGTTGATAAACGCGCGTGCGCCTCGCTCGCGCCTGATGCCCGCCCGCCCGCGCGCGCGTGACTAATCCCAACGAGGAAGCTCTCTATATGCTCTATTCTCTATTCTCTCTCTCTCTCTCTGTATATTATGGCTTTTTCCTTCATTTCTCTCGTGTGAAAACACCATCGATCGATGATGTTTACGTGTATGTATACCGCGCTAATTTTATCAACGATGTTTTCATTAGTACTTGCACGTTTCGTTTGCTCACTTTTATAAGCTGCCGTGTAATTGTGTGTGAACAGATATCTTTTTTTTTTCATGAAGTTTTACTTCTTTTTCCTTTCGCTTTCTAATTAACTATACATTTACGGAGGGAAAAACGCATATAAAAGTATTTGTATATAGCGTCCCGGAGCCAATCGTAAAATCGAAGCATTTCGTGAGAAGTCCAATAAGAATCGACTGTCGAAATGGGGAACTAAAAAAAAAAGAAGGTCTTTGTAAAAGTTGTACGAGTTTAAGATACGAAAACACGCGCGCTATGTAGCGAGAGGAAAGAGCCAATAAAACCGCCTTTCCATACTATTCTAAAAAAGCCTTGGGTACGTAGGCGAGCTTTTCTTTTTGTTTTTATTAAAATGTTGCCAGTATAATTCGTAAACATCATTTTTATATTTGACAAGTAAAATCTTAACATTTTATCCGCTGAAAATGTCAATTAATCATTCGGGACAATTATGGACGCATTGAAAATTAAAATGAAGGTTGCGTCGTCCAAGACGTTGACCTTTACTACTGATTATACCTCAAACATTAATAGTCAATAGAGCGAATTTTGTTCTTAAGCCATTTTTCAAAAGAGAAGTGGTTTCAAAAAAGATGCAGTACTGAGGGGAGGCGAGGATCGAGGAGGGAAGAATGCACAAGAGGCAGAGAATAGAAAGAGAGAAAGAGCGAAGAGAAAAGAATGAAAGAGAGCCGGAATCAAAGAGAGTGCTAGGATGATAAATAGAGACAAACAAAATCAGAGTAAAAGACAGGGAAGAAAGGAAAACAGACGAGTGCTGTTATAGCAGAGCAGAGCAGAGGAGAGTAGAGCGCGCGAGGGGGAGACTACAATTCTACTACCCCACTCCCAAGCTGACGTCAGCGCCAATGGGATAGCTGCGCCTCGGGGCGGCGCTTACCGAACGGCCATCATGCCAACTCTCTTTCTCTATATACTATCTCTGTCTCGCTCTTGCTTGCTATAGCAACACTCGCAGTCCTCTTTCTCTCTCGCACGTCCCCTCCGAAAGCATTTTTACCACGAGAGCACTGTTCCCCTACTGATACTACGGCGAATACATATATACAGACACTCTCTCGATCTCGATGAATCTTTCTCTACGTTTCTTAATTGACGCTGACCTCCAGATCGCCAATTCGAGATCAAGATTTTTTTCCCATTCCATTCGTATACGTGATAGATAAAGTCTGGCTGATTTTTCTCTCTTCGAATTTTCAAAATTTATCGATTGTTCCATTTGCTATGACTGAGTATGATTTCATTTTTATTTGACAGGCAATCTTTTTTTTTTTTTGCGTTATGATTTTCGAAGATTTGATTTTATATAATCACATAATCAACAGAGTTGATTGAGTTATTTGACTTACAAAGCTGTTGTTATTTGTTCAAGATAACTAAAAGTATTATTTTATTTCATAAGACAATCTTTATTATTTACTTTATTGTTCAAACTCAACTATTTGAGCAATGATTTACCGATCAAAATATTCTCAAAATCACAAATAATTAACATAAAAGTTATTTTATTTTAAATTGGTTTATTATTTTAAGAGTTTCATTTACTATTATTATTATTATTATCACGTTTCAAAACTTCAACATGAGTAATGCAATTTTGTCAGTTATAGATTTATAAGTGAAAAACACCCATTACTCATAAAATTAAACATCGTAATACAAGCGTGCAATACGGAAATAATGATAAAATCGCTGCCTTGCTATAGCAGCAACTAAAGACCATTGAATCTGTCCAAGAGGAAATTTACACTGACAAATAAGAATTTAAGTCGCGCCCGCGCGCCACCGCCGCCGAATGCCTCTGCCGTTGTTTAATCCTCTGGCGCGCTAATCCCTCATTACATAGAACAAATATAGATATTATTAACCTTGCCTTGTTTTATTCGAGTGCGCACGCAACCTCTTTCCGTTGGATATTTTATGCGCAAGGATTAGACTCCGCCGCTAATTATATCGTACCTTTGGCTATGCAGCATGTTATTGCCTTCTGCGGATCTCACTGATATTAGGATAAATTAAATCTTGGTCCGTGCGCGGATGGAGCTTATTTTCGAACGAAGTCTCGCTTGGTACAGCACGTATTTCATTATTCATTTTTGCCTTGGCAACTCTATGCGATATATACCAAGTTTGGTGTTATATTTTGACATCAGAATTTGATTTGGTAATCGCAACTATTGTAACGTCACAGTTGATACATCAAAATATAACTTGTTTTCCGAATAATGTCAAATTTTATTTAGTAACAATAAAATACTCGCCTTTGCTCTATCTCAGCCGACTAAAAAGTCCATTATTCCAAATGTTATAGATGATAACTTCGACGTATAACGAAACCCAAAGGTAAGATGATTGCCATCAGCGTCATATATATAAACTTCTAGCCTTCCTATTTTCCCCTTTTCTCTTTTCTCCGTGTATTTTTTTTTATTTCAGCTACGTTCAAGGCGTTTTCGCGCCTGCTTCGAGGGTGGCTTTGGGATCGAGGTATACGCGACGCAGAGAAAGAGAGAGAGAGAGAGAGGCCAAGTCTATGAATATTCTCTCGCCCCTAAATCAAGCAAGCGCAGAATGACGAACGACGCGCCGCAGCATTATAACCCCCTTTGAATACTTCTTTCACGGTTCGTATACGTTCTACCCTCTAATGCATAAACAATTATTTGATGTGCGTTTTTACACTTAAAAATATATTAAACGGAGAAGTAATTACATTGCACCAATAATTGATCGATAAATAAATGAATTGCGTTTACTAGCAAGCAATCTAATTTTACATATTACAGAAAGGAAACATATAAATATTACAACGATTAAGATTATTTATTGATACGGTTGGCTTTTATGATTGTAGTTGAAAAAATCTATTATGTAAAACATCCCTTACAAAGGCAACCCATCGAAGTACATTTTTTGCGCGCGACGATTAATCATACCATTACCCACGCAACTTTTTTCCTCTCTCTCTCTCTCTCTCTCTCTCTCTCTCTCTCTCTCTCTCTCTCGTCCCACACCGCGGCACAACGTAGGCAAACGACTCACGCCTCGGTTGGCACAACGGCGTTGAACATCGGTTTCTTAAACTATTACCGCGAGCGGCATACACCTAACCTACGGCGCCCCCGTCGTTCACCACACCGCGTTGCTCTACTCGGCGATTTATCAAAATCAAGCTGATTTACGCCCTTGACGAGGCGAATGCTGCATGTGTAAAAGCTCTACCCTCGTCGAGCCCTTCTACTATACTTCTTCTTCTTTACCTTCTTTGCTGTTACCCCTGTTCTTGCCACGCTAAATGCACGATTATTGCCCTTACCACGCGATGATCGTCATATATATATAGCGTCTTTTTAGCTTGCGTACGCGTGAATATTTACCGCGTTGAACTTTATGTGTTATCTTATTTGTTTTTTATTTTGAAATTGAACCAAAATTGATCAATGTTCATTTATAATTGATTTTATTTCGTACATAAATTACAGTAGCTGGAAATTTTTAAGCACAGCCCTGTTAGAAAGTTCACGAAAAAAATTCGTGAACCATATAACTTATAGAATTTGGCGCTGAAGTAAAACGCCTATATTTTTTGAAATTATCGTTCAATGATTATTATAATCATATCAAATGGTACATAACCATCATTATAGTACGTCTGAGAAAAACTCCGAAAAGTGTTTATAAATTGAGTACACTTTATTGTTTCATTTAAAGCGTGACGCTCTTAACCCATCAAATTCACGAAAAATTCGCGAATTATTCGTGATCATTTATAATAGGGAGGAAGCAAGATAATTGCAAACTTAATCAAGAACGGAAAATTTTTATATTATCGGGCCATTCTCGATGCACGCGTATTATATATACAATACGATGCATCTTCCAAGCGGCTCGTTATGGTCAATAATAGTCAGCGTCGGCATTCGTTCTTATACGACAATGACTGACGGGCCATAAAATGTTATCTTCGGAGAAGCGCGCGAGCAAACGACCCACTCTTCCTTGTATTTGTTCTTTTTTTTCCGGTCTGCCTTTTTTTTTTCTGCGCGTTGTTGGTGCCTCGTCACAATTTTACTGCCTCGACGTATTTTTAATCGATTGTTATTTTTACAAGTACAAGGTTACGAGCACAGTACATCGATAGCTATCAATATTTTTATTTTTAATTTTAGTTGACTCTCTGAGCGTGTAAACACTTGCTGGGATGTGTAGGTAATCTAAGCTTGTTGAGTAATTGACTGGACGTATAATTATAGTTGACAGGAATAAGCTTCTTTGAATTTTTGCGATTGCGCGCATAATAAAGCAATTATTTTTATCAACATCACAATTTCATAAAGAAGTTTTAGATAGATGTAATTGTCTGTAAGGAGGAAAAATGATGCAAGTATATTATTTCTTGTTGATGACAATTACTTTGCAGGTTCGTATCTTTTTGTCATATCTCGATGCAATATTCGATGCAAATACAATGTGTCGCTTGTAAAACGCGCCATCACGCTGCGAAGCAGCTAAAAAAAACAACAATTGGCGTGAGATGCACGTGCTCTTTTGCACGTTTTTGTCGAGTGTTTCAACAGCGAGTTGATAGCAAAAAAAGAATAAAGTCATCATTGTCTTGTTTTCATTTGTCAAGACGATAAATGCCATGCCCTCTAAAATCTTTACATCAGCTATCGAGTAAGTCATAAATTGAACTTGCGAAAATTTTGAATACTTGTAGAGCTTTTACACGAGCTTTTACATTGATTTTTTTAAATAAAATTTCATCGGAAATTGACACTTTTTTTCATCAATTTAGTTTGGACAAGCAAACGTGATTGATTTGCATGATGATATAAGGTGAAAGACCTCGAAACAGGATCCATCATTCTGGGATTTATCGACGATTAATACGCGATTTGGCGAAACGATCGCGCGATCATGCTTTTATTTGGGACAATTCGATATGATGACGCTGACGTGCACCCACCGAAAAAAAAAGTATATCGATATCGCTAATCGAACGATGAACTCTACCGCGGTGCGGGCACGGAAATGACAGAGAGTGTAAAAATCGCGATATTGTTGAAATATTCTCGCGTTGTAAATGTTATACATACGCGAACGCTGAATTTGCAGATAAAGCGAAATATGCCCGTTGGCGACAAATTCGACGGCTCGGCAGATTAGATAAGAGCCATGCACAAGCCTCGAACATTTTTGTCTATACTTTTCGAATTTCGCAAAAATATGCAAGTGCAGCGACGTTGCATAGTTTTCCTCAATTAGGTTAAAAATTAATCACACTAGTTAGTTTACTAGAGCGATATCAGGCCATTATGGATAATTTATTTTTATTAATATCAATCGTTATATTTTTAGATTATTGAAAACAGCAGTTGACTGCATATAATAAACTTGGAATTATTTGTCATTAAAGCTCTTTTAGAGTGTCTAATAAAAGACGATAATTTATGTGACAGGCAATCAAAAAGATATAAACGCTCAAGTCTATTAATGAAATGTATATATTTTTAATTTAAAAAATTGCACACTGCGCATTAGCAGTGAAACAGTGAATGTCGAGACTCTCGATATCAGCAGTCAAGCAGCGAGCAGCGAGCGAACGGTTCGATAAGACAATCTCGAATAATCCACGTTTATTGGATTTCCCGGGAAGGAACGTCAGTCAGTCAAATAGCCAGTCAGTCGGGGCGCACACGGGCCAACGTGCGACGAGTGCAGTTCGACCTGTCATAATTGTCACCGATCCCACACACTCGCGTACATTCGACCGTGTACGATATATATATATATATAAAATATATGTTCGTCAAATTTTCCGGGCTGACGACTCGGCGAGTGGCGGCTCAACGAAAAGAAATGATATGTATACCGCTGATGGCTTCGTGTGCCTAGAGCGGGGAGAGGGTAATTGCGATGCCGATATAGACGTCCGCTCGGCTAAACAATTCCAACCCCTTAATAAGAGAGCATTGAATTTTCACGTCTGCTGCTTGCTGATACTTTCAATCAACTTGACTGAATGAAATTAATTTTTTCATTTTTTTTTTCAACGAGGCTTGTATGTAAACGTTATACTTCACGAAAATGACAGGATGTTTTTTCTCATTTCAATAAAATATAACAATGTCAACGTCAACGTCAACAACGTCAATGTTATCTAAATATTCTCATGATTTGTCACGAACGAAATGATACATTGCGAACATTAGTTGCGTAATCAACGTGATTGATTATAGTCTCGCAAATTATCTTCGTTTAGATGATAAAAAAAAAAACACCAGCAACGCACTTGACAATGAAGTATGTACCTTCCGCATAACAGTGTTCAGCGCCTGTAGGTAATTCAAATTAGAAATGAAAATAGAGCTGAGAGCGTGCGGCACGGCTGCACGCGGCTTTCTCTCTTTCTGCTCGGCCATTACTCGGGATTAGTTCGCCTACCGAAATACCTATATCTATTTGCTGGATAATAAAATGAAGCAGCTTTCTCTCTCTTTCTGCTGTCGGAGGTGCCTTGTTATTTTAAGCGATTTTGAGGCGCGTGCATGCCGACATTCTCTGCATACACACGCTTGGTGCCCGTGCCAAGGGCTGTCGAAGGGTCCTCGAGGGTAATCTTGCGACGCTGATCCCCAGGACTTCTGTCCCGGCACGCGCTTATTTTTCATTCTCTGCTTTTTTTTTTGAAGCACTTCTTCGCGGTCTAGCTGAGCTTTTTTTTGTTACTCTTTTCGTCGATCAGGTTATTTCATTATAATCGTTTATTGCTTTCTTGGAGAGGAAGTTTTGATTTCACTTTTTTTTTTTAAATTTTCGTTTTTTCGCTATAGTTTTTTTTTCATATTTCATGCTTCAATCTTAGTTTTTTTTTTGTAAGAACTAAAAATTCTGCGTGTCATCATTGAAAAGTTTTTACATACATTTTTCATTAGAAATCATGGGGAGACGACAAAGTCGTTTTTCTGTGGTGTCTGTCCGGCGGATGTGAGTGTGTGTGTGTGTGTGTGTGTGTGTGTGTGTGTGTGTGTGTGTGTGTGTGTGTGTGTGTGTGTGTGTGTGT
>JAWWMK010000021.1:3973306-3983761 GCA_035047105.1 Galeopsomyia nigrocyanea | reverse complement strand
TGTGTGTGTGTGTGTGTGTGTGTGTGTGTGTGTGTGTGTGTGTGTGTGTGTGTGTGTGTGTGTGTGTGTGTGTGCGTTTATTGTCAACCAATATGACTTTCCTACTTGATGGATTTTAATGAATCTTTGTTCGTATGTTCTGAAATCCTTCAAGGTAGGTGGGAAAATAACTTTCAAGTAGATCTATGGACTAGAAAAAATTTTACAGCTATTTTTCAAAAACTAAATAAAATAGATTTTTCATATGGAGCTATTATGCATAAACTGCTGTAACTTTATATTTAGAATGAATTTTTTAACGTGCGAATACTCATTTTAAAGCTTATGAAAGTAGCTTTAAAATGCATTGTCGCACGATGAATTTGGTTATAGGTAGTCTGAATAATCTCACTTCAAAACAACCCATCTTTTTTCAGGTGTTACCCTGTAAGAAAATTTACCGTAAAAGATGGTCTACTGGCCAGCTTCTGACCATTTTTGTCCGACCATAAACTGGCCAGTTATGAAGAATATTCACATGTGGAAAGCATAGGCAAAAATGGTGAAAAATGGTCAACAAGCATATAGCTTATATAAACATAAGCATAAACATAACCTTGATAACAAGTTTTGATAAGAATTTGAGTTATTAATGCAAAATAATTATGAACATTTGAATCACATCCGAAAATTATGAATAGTTTAATGTTTGATATGGGCGCGCGAAATGAGGTTAGGTGCCGATATTTCTACCGCATATCCACGTTTATTCTAGTGTAATCACAATGAAAGTTGATATTTTTCGGATCAAAATTGATGTCTTTTTAGTTATATTTAACTGTTACAAAATTTACATATATTGGACTTCATTAAATTAATGTTTTCTCACTTTTATATTTCACCATTTTTGCCGACCATAAATTGACCAATTCATGTCGCCTTTTTAGCGGGTTTTATGGCCATTTTATGGTCGGAAAACTGGCCAATTCATCCAAAAACTGGCCAGTTATGGCAGAAACTAGTGAAATTTTCTTGCAGGGTAAGGTATATAAGTTATAGGGTTATGTTAAAATGAGTTCAAAATATTTTTCGTATATTCTATATAGTAATAAATTTTGAGATGCACTTAAAGCTTAAATTACAATAAGGAATTGTAAGATTTTCAATACTTTCATTAATACTTAAAAATTGTGATTAACATTAAAAAATTCCGAAATAAATAAAATAAAAATTTATAGAAATTTCGAATTCCAATTTACAGAAACGTTAACATACAATATATCGCGTTCCTCTGCACGGCAAAGTAAAAAAAAGTTCCATTTTCGTCGTGAGAAATCACGCTCCAAAACGACAAATCCGCGCGAGCGACAACAATTTCAAAAACTTAATCATAACTGTCGCAGCCCTTTTCCACTTGCGCGACGTATTTTAAAAACACTCGAATGGGGTGAGAGAGTGTTCACGCGCAATAACATGGCGCGCCGACCGTGATTTAAAATAAAAAAAAGATAAACACGAAGCGGGTGCGCGCGACATATCTCGTTTTCCCACAGCTTTCAACCCTATATATATGTGGATATTGCGTGGCATGGGCTTGGCCTGAGCCGCGCGACTTTCGCGCTCGGTGTTCGAGTTGTTTTGAAATGGATTTGAAAAAACGGCCTTTCTATAAGTAAATGTAAGTACTTCTTTTTTTTAATAAAATTTATAAAAGTGTTTAAACTCATCGTAACTAAAATCGTTGCAAATATTTCCAACTGTCTTTTGCGAGGTCTTTTGTATATAAGTTTTCACAATATTCAGTATTTGTAATGTTTTATCTTATTTTGCATACTTCAGCAGCCTCTTAAATTAGTGTACCACTATTGATATGATGTTTTATCGGAAAAAGTTAGATGAAGTCAAAACCACATGACGTTTTTGGCAAAGTGAATATGCAATAACGTCTGCGCCAGTGCATTTCCCAGGGGGAATCGAGTGAGCGAGAGAGAGAAAGAGGGGGAGAGAGAGGATGAAGGCGCGAGAGGAATATAATAATATGTATAAGCCGAGTCAAGCGAGCGCTAAAGGGAAAGAAAGTATTCGGTGTGGTGCGCGCTGATAAATATAAACGTAACAAGTTCGCCGGAGTAGCAACTTCATCCCGAAGGGATCAACGCGTCTTCTGGCGTCAAGCAGCCACACACACATACACACACGAACTGGCGCCCTTCCTTCCTTCCTTCCTTTCCCGCTCTGAAATTTCTCCTTCTCTCTCTCTCTCTCTTGATGTTCTTTACTATCTATATACTTTTGTTTCAAACGTACAACAGATAAAATGAGCCCCGAGTATTAGGATTTGTTTTGTTTTGTTTTTTTTTTGCGGTTTATACGACCGAAAATTCCTGTTTACGATATTTCAGTTTGATATGATTATCGGTATAAGAAGTCCAATGAAATTGTAAGCTTTTTTATGCACAATTTCATTTTGAGCATTAAGTTCGATATATTTTTTTTCGAAATTTAAAACAAAGAAACAGCAAATATTTCCAAGCATGAGTCTGATTACTTGTCAGTATGATGTATCAACTATCATAATTAGTCAGACAAATATTGTGATCGAAATTGTGACGACGTAAAGTTCTGTAATCTGCCTGGTTTTTTAATTGCATTTAAATAATTCATGGTGCAATTGATTGCGTAACAATTTATTCAATTGACAAAAATTCACAAAAATTAATTATACACAATCAAATTGTAATGAAAAATTATCTTTGTACGTTAAAAATAAGTTAAAAGCGATGGATAATGGAAAAGTCGTGAAGAATTTTAGGGGCTACGAATTGGTCATCGAAATAATTTGTTCGTTTAATATTTGAAATCATCCTTTATTCGAATAATTTTGCTTCAGACGACATTGCGGCAAATCTTACCGTCATAACGTTGGTGAGACGGGCATCGTTGTCCAAGTTTTATAATATCAACTACACCCCCCTCCTCCAGTGGACCAGCATCAGGTAAAAACAACGGTACAAAAATTCTAGAAAGCCACGATACCAAGCCATCCAGAGTCAGAGATATTGCCTCGAAAAACATTGTGCTGCTTTATTTTATATTGAATTATTACACAAGAAATTTTTAATTAGAAATACATTAAAAAATTTGCTACTCTAAAAAGCATACCTTCCTAGTTTCAAAATTTAATCACAGTTCACGGAATACTTGTATTCATCTACGATAGAACTTGAAAGTGTGACTGTAACGTAAATCTGAACTTATCGACGTACTCTGTACATGAAGAGACTAATGAAGATTGATAACTTTCGGACGATGTCAGTAATTTAATTTACATTAAAAATAGCCTAATTAACATTACCACTTTCTATGTACATGAATACAACAAATATGTTATTTTTACGAGAAATTGTATGTTACCCAACAGAATATTTGGATTTTTGATCAGTTAATATGACCGTAAATCACTGTTTATTACGTGATATATTTTAATTTAATATAAAATTTAAACACTGCGAGTTCCATATATTTCCGAAATTTATAACAACTCAACACAGTGAGGAAAAAAATCTTCTTACAACAAGAGGTTTCTTCTTGTTGCAAGAAGATTTTCTTCTCGAAATAGCCTTTAATAGAATTCCTTTTGTAAAAATTTTCTTCTTTTGGATTTCTTCTTATTACAAGTGGATTTGTTTAAGATTACTTTCCTCTTATTATAAGAAGACGATTTTTCACAGCGCAACAAATAAATAAAACATTTCTTCATATGGTCTAATTGTCTGTAACTGGTCTGAATTTTAAATGTAGTTGTAAGAATTTCAGAATAGAAATTCCTTTTTTACGTTTAATAGAAATCTTGTCATAATTTGTTACTAGCAACAATTTTATACATAAATATTTCTATTTCACTGTATAAAATTTAGAGTATGTAAATTCGTGATAATCAAGAAAAAGTACTACGTAATTGAAAAAATGTAGGACAACTTGATAATAGAATAAAGTACGCATTTTGACTTAAATCAATTTTTTATTGTCACAATTTCAAACATTTATACGACATCTACCATTTACCCATCTTTGGCCTGGGGGACATCGAGGTCCGGGGTTTATAATTTGTATTGGATCAGTTGGAGTTTCTGCGTATAAATAAACGCCATGTCAACACCCAGAATAAAGAATAATGTCCAAGTAAATTGCATCTTTTTATCTGCACAAAAGAATTTATACATTGGAGTTTCATTCCGAGAAATATTGAGAAATAAATAACATTCATATATAAATATCTGAAAACTAAAACTAATTTTTAGACGTAATATGAAATACCTTATTAGCTGAATTCCTTTTCTAACTGTGTGTAGTTCTGAACAAAAATTATCAGCACGATCTATTTATAATCAGGAAATTCGCAATCTATAACAATTTTTCGAGGTAATTTTCATGTCAACAAAAATTATAATTTAATAGCGAGGAGAAAAATAAAAATACTTAGCAGCTAATGCAAAAGAAAACCAATTCAATTTCTATAAAAATTAAAGTGTTGAAAATGTACTATAAATCATTGCTAGTAAATCAAGTAAACAAACTCGTAGTTGCTGTAAGCTTCCAAAGTTTGATAGTATTTATTTTGGTAAATCGGAAATTACACTTTGTGGGAGGAAGCAAAGGATGGCCGTATCCACCTGTTCATTCCGTTTTCACTGTACGTGACTAATCTGTGTTATTTGAAATCCGCTGTACAAATGAGCACGCCATATACGTAATTCCGGATATCCTCCACACATAAATTACTCTCTTTTCGAATACACAAGTTGAGGGTAAATAGTTTGATAGAAAAGAACGCGTCTTATGTTTGTAAAATTATTACTTTTTTCTCACGATAAACTGTTTTGTGAGCTAAAAAATAAAAAAAAAAGTAATCCTCGAGAAAATGCGAAGGTGTTGATTAATAATAGAGAACAATAAGGTAAGATATATATTTGTCAATAATCAAAAGCGACACAGCGATATAGCGCTTGGTTTTACTCCATCAAATTAAAGCAAACTGTAAAAGTATCCATTTTCACGGTCGGATCTTTCCGCGAGTAGCTTGGCGAAGGAAAATAACTCGAGCGGAGAGAGAAGAGACAGAGAGAGAGAAAAGGCGGACGTTTCGTTAACGGCGACCGCGACTCGCAGCCGTAAAAAGTAAATTAAATAAGAATTAAATACAAATAAAACCACTCGGCCAAGTAATTGCTTCTCCGGTGGGTGTGCTGTCACCCTCGCCTCGTCTCCTCTCTCCTATAGCTTGCTCGGTTCTATCTCACTCGCGCGCGCGCGCGCGCACCGCCAAAGGAAATCAATCTCCTCCAATTGCGAGGCCGTGTCGCGTAATCCACCAAAGAATTGCCGTCTTCGCGCGCTCGCTCGCAGAGTTTTCTTCTCTACTTTTCTTTATTTCGATCCTTCTCTGCTGTTTTTTTTTTTTTTTGTTTCTCTCTCTCTCTCTCTCTCTCTCTCTCTCTCTCTCTCTCTCTCTCTCTCTCTCTCTGTCGGGCTCGTGTGCGTAAGAGTTAGGTATTGGAAAGAAAAACCTTTAGGGCGAACTCGTTTTCTTTATTGAGTTCGGCCGCTCTCTCGCTCAGTTTTATGCTTATTTGTTTTCTATTTCGAGACTCCAACATATATATTCCGAGGGAGTATTAACAACAACAAAAAAGAAAATCAATGTTTCTCTTGTTCATATCGCAAGTAAATTTTCCCATTAGAATTATATGCATCTGAAAACGAAGAAAAAAAAAAGAGCCAGTGATACAAAGAACACATGCATACGCGTCTTGACAGTCAGTAAATTTAACGTTCTAATACTGACAAGACAGAGAGTGAGAGAGGGGCATGGCGCTCATACGCGTATACCCACAGCCAATCACGATCGGATTAGGATATCTGACGTTCAAGGAGACGGGGTTCTCTCTCTCTCTCTCTCTGGCGCTTGCGCGCACCCCAAATATATATATAGGAGCTTGAAGGAGGGTGGGATACGGAGGTCATCTCTCGTGTGTCTTCGCACGCGACGTAAATGATATTTCGGCGAGGAACATATGCGAGCGCGCCTGAGATACGAGAGAGTGAGTGAGAGAGAGAGAGAGCGAGAGACAGCGGGGTGCTGTGCTTTATTGCAAACAAGGATTACCGAGTAATGGGACGTTTGCCCCCTTCGCCGCATGCACTGGATTCCCTACTCTCTCTCACTCTCCGTCGCCGAGGCAGTGTATATGTACCTACATCGAATATGGGACATAGTCGTCCGGCTTGTGCTTGTACACATATACACATAAGATGAGTGGCGAGCAAAGAGACACGCGAGTGAAATGGTGCGAGGAGCTTCCCCCGCAAATAAAACGAGCGACATTGCCATCGGAGGATCACACACCACGCGCCCATCGGACAAAGAGAGATAAACGCGGGGGATACGATTCGAGCTTCCTTTTTTTTTTGTCTCTACTATGGTCTGATATCTTATGAGAAATAAAAGTTAGTTGACGGCGAAAAATGAGAATTGGAGATGGAGATTGTAATACTTTTTTAATTGAGTTAAATTGACTTAATTGCTATTTACTTGTTGTGGGAATAAATTGGTTAAAACTATCTGCAAAAGCTCGAAAAGCTCGAGCGGCTCGAGCCTTCGAGCTCCCGAGCTGGCTCGAGCTATCAAGCTTTTCGGACGGTTTGAACTCAAGTAGTTGATGAAAAAAATGAAGACTCTTCAAATTCCGTAACAACCTAAGATCGGGACGCACATTTTAAACGGCTGAACAATTAAAAAATTTTAACAAGTCAGTAAAACTGCTGAAAGTCTGTAGGCTGGTCAGTGCAAATAGCTTTAAAGATCAAATTTAATACTCTAATCAGTTCGGAGCTCCAAAAGTTCGAGGGTCTACGCTGGCTCAAAATTTCGAGCCAAGCTCTTGCAGAAGAAACCTAGTTGAAACTGATTAGATTTCTTTAGGGCCATCGTTGACGCGAAGTCAATGCAATTCGTTTCCACGAGTGTTTTAAACTTATGATTGCCCTGTTCGGTTTGTTTTCAATAACAGATCTTCAAGCTTTCATGTTATTTTGTAACAAGATTCATAGAACAATTTCAATGTTAATAAACCTAAGTTCGATCCCAAAAGAAAACTTGTACGTATAGATTAAACCATTAATGCAATCACAAAGTAATAAATCAATTTGCTACATCCATCTCGAATAATTGCGCTTTCGTTTTTGTAATATTCATTCAATTTCCAACAGCTTCAACGAATGAATTGGTAGATAGAAGCGACGTGGCAAAAGTTATATCAAGCGAGCGAACGGTGGCGCGCACACGAGCGCGAAATTCATCAGGGGCAAAATCGAGTCGAGAGAGAGAGAGAGAGAGACAGAGGCAGCCGAGAGATAAAAGAGAATCATAATGGCGTATATAACTGGCATATACGAGCAGCATGTAGCGAGGGATCAAAGTGGAGAGACGAGATATATATCAGAGCCAAAGGAAATAATGCACGAGAGAACGGCTCCTCTCGCAACACCCTTCTCAGGCGTTGCTCGATAGCATCGCCAAACCTATACTGCTCTCAATTTGTCAACAAGATCTGATAATCTTGTGTATATATATTGTATTATGACGAGGCGATCATCCCGAGAGCCGACGGAGAGATAATTCAATTGTCGCCGTGTATAGTAGACGCCTGCAGTAATATAGCTAAATCAAAAGACCATTGGAGAAACATGCTTCTCGTTTTACTTCGAATCTTTATTGTATATCGAGCGTTATAATCCTCTGTTCTGCTGACCAATCGATTTTCACACTTAATACTCCAAAGATATGCTGACAACTGTTCCGATGATTGAGCACTGCATCGTACCTATACTAATCTTCTCTCTCTCTCTCTCTACTGGACATTTTTTTTTCGTACGATTAAGACGCGCGTGTCATTGTACCGAATAAATTGATCGATCAGCACTTTGTGCATACTACTAAATGAAAAATGACGAATTTGAAAAAAATGCAAGATAAAGAGCGAGCGAACTGCGCAGTATCTGCGGCAACCGAGTGCATTCTCATATTCCATACAAAGTTCCGTCGATTTTCCTACTGAAGCCAGGATTAGTTCGATCTGTATGTGGTCCTTCGATGGCTAGCTGAAGACTACTCGGGTGGATTCTTTTTCTCGCCTGGTCCTTTAAGCCCAAAGCTCCCGAGCGCGAATCCTCCTTTGGATTCATGTCCGACGCGTACTTGATCTCGTGGCCCAGTGGCACTGGTGGTTTCGAGTACACCTGTGGAAGGACAACCCAATCGACATGTGATTATTGTATTGCTCGATACATTTTTACTAATTTCAAGTTTAAACCTTGATATATATATTTTGTTGGAGTACAAAAAAATTATACTCGTATGAAGTAAAATTCAAGATCTTTTATCGAGTATTTTATAAGGTAAATTTTGAAATGACGAGAGCTGAGACGCTGAGAGGTATAATTATTCTTGAATTCTTTAGTTTGACGAGAGAGAGAAGAGCATGCCTTCAAAGATAGACGTGAAAACAGGTGCCGTCGTCGCGAGTTTCATGTAAATTCGTGTTTGCGCCGCGCAAAGCGAGACGTGCTATCTAATCTGCGCGTTTCTAAACGTGACTGAAAATTTATTAAAAACGCCGCTATGTCGTCGTCACCGGCATCTACTCACGTACATTCAGCAGTAAATTAATAAAATCATCCTTATCTCGCGAGACGATGATTTGCTGCTTATAACAGGAGATATTTAATTGTAATACCACGCGAAATCGTTCGAATCTGAAGTTATATATAACATTTCGAGATGTGAGTTTTCATTTTTTGAATTGTAGTGCGAACACGAACGATATCGTTATGAATGATTTAACAGTTCAGCATAATTATGTCGATGATCAAGTATGACAAGTGTTAAAAATAAATTATACACGACAGGTGCTTTTTGTCACTCGAATACGTCATAGCTAATTTCAGTTTTTGCAAGCGATACCAAAATGAGTTTCAAGCAAGTATTTCATAATCGCGCTCAATGTTAATGACACTAATGTAAATTTGCTATGCCGTCAATGAGGTTCAAGAGAGAAATTACATGTCAAATTTGACAATACTCGCTGTAGATAATGAACATCGATTGGCAGGTAAGTGATTATCATGATGAAAATTGAAAAAGTGAATATCTTTTTACCTTCATCTCGTTACGCAGAACTCGCCAGGTTTCTTGATTGAGCGATTCCGGCTGCATCGTGACGTACATTTTCGGCAGAAACAAGTCTGTGTTGTGTATATAGACGGAAGATAACATCAAATCCAGAGAGTCTTTCGGCGTCTAAATTTTTTTTTTCGTGATGTATACAATTCATAAATTGTTGTTGTTGTGCAATATTAACGATAGATTATATAAGCGTTGGTAAAACATGAAGAGTGTTGTAACCTTATTAGAGTAGTAGCGACAATCTCTTCGAGCACTGGTCAATGTTTGATGGGAAAACAATCTTTCGTGGGGCTCGACCTTCGAGTACCATCGTCTTTCATCCGGGCAAACATTTTCAGCCAATACTGGACCGCCCGCGATCCATGCGCCTTCCCTCGATAGTTTCGGCAATGGATAGGGATTGCGCACCAATTTCACGCTGTCCATGACTATTTCTGAAACAAACAAAGTCAATGTTATCTTGCAGTTCATGTGTTCTTATAATTAAGCTTTAGTTTTTTTTTTCTTATTTTTCATTTCACTAAAAATATCATTGTCATGCATGACATTTTTATCAAGGCTCTGTATAAAAAAATTAAGCCGAACAATAAGGAAATTTAGTATAGAAACAGTAGAATACGTAGGTATATTATCAATTCGCAGTCAGTTGTATGTACCTCGAATCCTCAAACAATAGTATATGTAACTGCATGCACACGATCAACATTACATAACGTCCTACTTCAAGAGGATAAACAGAAAACTGCGATCGTATATCAAAAGATACTATTCACGTTTTAAAGCTCAGTTTGCTCGGGAGATTAAAATTTGATGTAGAGTCTTACTGGGATCTGTTTCGTATATGTGCGCTGCCTCAATGCTCGACACGATTTCGACTTAAGAAAGTACATAGTAGCTTCTACATTCTAATTCACATTGCTCAATATTTATAAAACTATATTACTTAAGTATAATCGAATAAGCTAACCATACATAACAATACTAGAACTATATCGTATCTTGTGAATGACGTGTAATAAGATAGAGCGCAATAACGTTTTTTAATAAACGCGCGGCAAAAGAAAAAAAAAATTCGCCACCCGCCGCGAGTGAATTGTAAATTAAAATCAGCTTAATTAGCATGCATAAATAGGTCGCGCGCGTGAGCGTTTGGCATCATCAGGGCGTGCAGTGAAAAATAAATCAGCGCGCCGATTAATCACGCGTCCTGGGGGGGGGGGGGGGGGGGGGGG
>JAWWMK010000021.1:3919240-3966015 GCA_035047105.1 Galeopsomyia nigrocyanea | reverse complement strand
TTAAGGAATTGTTCCCAGCTACACCTAATACTCGCTTTAACATAGTCTCTGATAAAGTCTAGGTGTAGACAAGGCATTATAGACTGACACAAGTTCAATTAGTAGATGCCGCCCTCTTTAGGAACTAGTACTACACTACATTAACTTTGATCAGAACGCGGTCGATAATGTAGTATTCTTTATTTTTAAATGGCAATATATTATTTAAAACCAAATAAAAATATCTCTACTACATTCTTCAAAACTTGAGTATGGCTTGTATGTAATTTAAAGAATATTCCTTGGTTTTTTATTTTAGTGATTACCTTTGAAAATTTTGAATATAAATAATTTGATCACTATTGCAAACTATGGTAAATGGCATTAAACCCGATATTTCTGATGATTAATTGTTTAGTATTTACGTGTTTAAAATTGTACACCACTGTTATTGTGCAAAAGTAATATTACAAGAACTTTCATTCAATTTTTATGATTAATTTGATTGGAAATTTCAGAATTATATTGTCTCGTGGTGGGCATGCGACTCCTATGGGGAAGTGAAGAAGGAATCAGTAAAGCATGGCTTGGACAAAAGCCCTACGTATTTGTGAGTAAAGCATCAACCGTGGAGCCAATTTTATGCAGTAGTCGTCATGTTGATAAAAGCGAGGATTACCAATTCCTCCAGCCGTGGCTTGGCACTGGACTATTAACAAGTTCCGGTAATAAAAATGAATATAAATGTTGTCTTAATTTTTTCACACGATCGCCAAATCCGATCAGAAAATTGCATGCTGTAAATGCTTAGAACGTTTCAATGAAAGATGTAAAAAAAACTATTACTTTAAATTGCAACGAAGCGTTTTTTCAGACATTCAGTTGAAATAAAAAAAACATACAAATTAAATAATGAATCTAACGTGAGTGATTGATTTTCGAGAAATTTAAAAGAGCAATGTTCGTTAGTTGCAGAATAGATGCATCCATTATCTTTTCAATGTATACATGACTATTAAATTGTTCGTAATTCAATCTGCTCTCTAATAAAATAATACCTGTTTTATAACGCATGCACAGATCGACGTAATTGAATATGTAGCGCCTATGAGAGAAATATCAAATAACCGCGGATGTTTATGTAAATCTAATTGCAGGTGCTAAATGGCATTCCCGGCGAAAAGCCCTCACGCCAACATTTCATTTTAATATTCTCGAAGACTTCGTGCAGATCTTCGGCGAGCAAACTGATATTCTCGTGAGAAAAATAAGCTCGGAAGTGGGCAGAGCTTCGTTTAATATCTTCCCCTACGTGACCCTCTGCACTCTCGACATAATCTGCGGTAAGAGCTTTGAATAATTTGCCTTATTTCCACGCTGGACGCTTTTAGTCTGACAATTATTGCAAGCTCACATGTAGATGTTCTCTCTCACACTGCACACAGAAACGGCGATGGGACGGCGTATCTCGGCGCAAAGTCTTTCGGATAGCGATTACGTGCGCGCTGTGTATGAGTAAGTTCGTTGCTGATAACTTCTTTAAGAATAATTTGCTTTGATAATTTGAACATGTGACTTTTTTTTAAATCTTAAATTGTATTCCACAGAAAATATTTCTGATGTAACACTATAAAAATGAGAGTATTTCATTCAACTCTATCAGCATTACTTGATTAGCCTTTTCTTGTTTTTTTTTTTACAGAATAGGAAGTATCGTTCAAACGAGGGCAGCAAGTGTATGTTATCAGTCAGATTTCTTTTTTCGATTTTCATCGCTTTACAGAAAACATCAAAAATGTATTCGAATCCTGCATAACTTTTCAAAAAAGGTATAAACATTCGCATATCTAACGGAGTTGTTCTAGATATGTTAGTACGCTCTTGTTATCACCATGAATATTTTTGTTGTTGTAACAGGTAATAGCCGAAAGAAAAAAAGAAATTTTCGACGACGCCAACGAAATCAATGGAAATGAAGGTAGAAATTATTCATCATAATTCAAATATTCACAACTAAAAGTTATTTCATGTCTTTTTTCGTTTGATAGTTAAAAAGAAGCGACTTGCCTTTTTGGACTTATTAATAAAAGCTTCTGAAAATGGATATGCTTTGACGGACGATGATATACGAGAAGAAGTAGATACATTCATGTTCGAGGTTTGTTCTTATTTTTTTATATGAAAAAATTTTTTATAATCATCAGTTTGGGATTTAAAAACTAATATATCAGTTCCATGCTATAGTAAATTAAGTTTCATTATTGAAAATATATATATTATAACTTTTTTTATTTTATTGAAAACAATTTTTCTTTATCATATTGCGATTTTGTCGTACTTAGCGTCTTTGCTTTCAAATAGGGTCACGATACTACATCATCTGCAATATGCTGGACTATATATTTACTTGGCTGCCATCCAGAAATTCAGGTATTCAACTCCACATACTTACGTTTATTGGTGAAGCCAATCTAGCGTAGATTGATATTTTCAGAAAAAGGTGGTTGATGAACTGGAATTAATATTTTCCGAAGGTTACCGAGAACGACATCCTACTCTGCAAGACTTGAAACGAATGAAATACTTAGAGAAATGTATCAAAGAAGCTTTGCGGTTATATCCTAGTGTACCGCTATTGGGGCGAAATATGACAGAAGATGTAAAACTTGGTAATGCATATAAAAAATATTAATTATTCCAAAGATGTAAACATAGACTGTCACGTGAAAAATTATATCCGGTTTAGGCAATTACGTAGTTCCTAAAGGAACTACGGTTTTAATAGTCCTTCCAGTACTACATCGAGACCCGGAAGTTTTTGAAAATCCTGAAAAATTTGATCCTGAGCGCTTTTCATCCGAAAATGGTACTAAACGTTCCTCCTACGCCTACATACCATTCAGCGCTGGCCCGAGAAATTGCATAGGTAAAGAATTTCATGAATGTTTATTGTGCATACGTACAGTTTTGTTAAACGTTTCTTGTAAAATCTGATAATTATTACAGGACAAAAGTTTGCTTTATTAGAAGAAAAATGCATAATTTCAGGCATACTTCGAAAATTTGTTGTAGAAGCTGCTGAGCGTCGAGAAGATATTCGAATTTCAGCTGAGCTTATAATACGCGCAAAAGACGGTCTGCGCGTTAAGATTAGACCAAGAACAACAAATCATTTTACGTAGTAGCAAATATTATTACGTAATATAAAAATAGCTAAATAAATTTTTGTTACATATTTCTATAAAAAGACGTAAAATTACGTGTAAATTATTGTCAAATTTATTTAAATACCCTATTACATAATACATTGTTTACAAACATCTTTTAATGCAAATGGTAACAATATCATTCAATTCAGACGCATAAAATGATATCATTTGTATTTAATTACTCTTGTAAGTAGCAATCTCATGTTTATTAGCTGACTTTCACTATTTCCATTTACTGGATTTACATCTAAAAGTTGAGCGTCGCTAAAGTTTAAAATTGGATATACCCACGCTCAACTTTTTTTGTGAAGTCTATAAAAAAGAACATTTTTATCTAAGAATCTAAAAATATTAGATTTAAAATTAAGGGAGAATCTGCTTATAGCATATACGAAAAAGAAAGAATATTATTTTTCAACTTTGTAATGAATTGTCTCTCAAATTTAACCGGTGTAATTGGAAAAAATGACATACGACAATCATTTTATAGCTAAAAATGAATTTATTGTTTTGTTTATGGAATGTTATTATTTATTTATGAACTTGAGACTTGAAATTGTCGAGTATAAAATAAATTATTCAGATTTTTCTCACCTTTGAAAAATTGTATTTACTTTCATTGACTTTGGAGTAAAGGAAAATGAAGTTAACGTAATTTATTTTGTTATTAACAAAAAGTCCAATGACGAAAAAAATTCAAATTTCGCTCTTCGTTCCGCGTCTAACGGAATAGGTAGAGGCATGATTGGTTAGAAAGCGCCACGTGATATTCTGCTAGCGAATCGCGAGCCGCAAGTTGGAATCTTCAACGGACAAACTCACACAAACGCACGGGCGTGTTAGAATATAGACGCAGAATGACAATGTGGCAGTTTAACAGCTTGCCAGTGGCGACGCATAAAAAGAAAGAAGACTATCGGCGAACGCAGTAGCGTCAACGTTGTCGAGGTGTTTACTGCGAAGTTTACCTTTTTTATATCATCCGCGTATTGTTTCTCCACTTCTAGATCGAAATAGAGGCGACAGTAAGCATAACAAGAGCTGTACAATCAGAAAATCACACTGGGAATAAGTAGAAGGAAGTAAAGGTGAGCGAAAGTTCGCTCAGGTCATCATGAAGGAGTTCTTAGTCGTGCTATTCGCGATCCTGGCTGGTGAGTTGTTTTGCATTTTCGCGTAACACTACCTCGCACAGATACCAATGCTTGTTTGATTATTTCGAGTAATAAGTGATAAGGCTTTCTTCGATCCTCTTTGTTACTGCGCATCTGACAAGACTTTCTGAATATTTACTTGTGCTCAACGGTTTTTGTTAGATTTCTGGCTGAGCTCCCAGAAAACTCATTTTCTCGCTGTTCAATTACAACGAGTCACGCTCACGACTGTGTGCTTTGCTATGTTTTGTATTTCTCTTTCTGTCGGTTTTTCCTTTTTTTAACTTGTATTTCATTGTCACGTTGCGCCTATTAGAAGCTGGAACATTCCCTGTTTTGGTCACGAAGTCGCTAGCAATTTCGTCGTGGTGATGACGAAATCAATCGCAATATTTTGTTTTGATGAGCGATCGGGCTGAGAGTCGGGTTATTCAAGCTAAAAAAAGTTTATACGCATATACATAGCTTTGCTGATTGCCTCGAAATGTGAAATTTTTAACTCTTGCATGCTCAAGGTCAAACGTAACAAGTGCATATTTCATTACTGTCTTGACAATTACTGTTTACAAATCAATTTTTATAGACTTTTCGTCTTTCTGCTGTCTTGTTCTGAAAATACTATTTCGCATTCCAATATTACTGTTTTAACTATGAAATTTTATGATAGAGTAAAAAATTTTTTTGTATTTGGAGTGATATTTCTGCAATTATAAGCAGAAATTGAGCAGTTTCTTTGTTCTCAAATGTTAGATGAAAGCTCTTATAACACAAGGCTCATTTTACAAGACATTAGTCATGAAATACAATGAGGGTCATATCAAACCAAGAATCAATGACCAACAAATGACTCAATCTTTCTTTTAATAATCGAATAAAATTTTTCAAATGCTAGGAATCCCAATGTTATTTTTATACCTGTAGACTTTTGAGAGAATTACGTGTAGGTAGCAGTTAGTTGATTTGCATAACATTTTGAGTAAAGCATGTTCTAAATGTTCACAAGTCAGAAATTACCAGTAATTGCAATAGTACAATCCTGCTCTGTCATGCAACGAAATAAATGAGGCTGATGTTTCCATGACCAATTTGGAATAAATTGCTTTCGATGCATATATTATACCCTTGTTGAAAAATGACTTTCTGATTAATAAAATGAAAAAAATGTATGGTTTTGTATGTACTTGAAGGCGTAATATGAATAATAGAGTGTGACTCACAGACACAGGGATGTCCATAGTTTTGGTTTGATAAAAAAGAATGCTGTTATCACATTTCAGCATGTGACTTATTATTCATCAATGTACTAAAATAAACTTGAAATTCATTTTGCATTACCAACTAGATAGTTTCTAAAATTATGCATAATCTACTTTCTTTATCAGTTACAACAGCCAGGGTGGTGATTAATATTGAAGGCCAAGATACCCCACATTTGTTGGGTTCTAAAGCCTGTACATGGGGACCTTCATATTGGTGTCAAAACATCACGTACGAAAATTTACTTATAAATATTGATGAATCAATTTTCAAGAATTTTTTTATGATAAATATGTTATCTATATAGCACTGCTGCAGGATGCAATGCAACAAAGCATTGTATTCCCAAAGTATGGGAAAAAATGCAAGTACCACAAGATCATGACAGTGTTTGTCAAATTTGCAAAGATATGGTCAAACAGGCTCGTGATCAATTGGAAAGCAATGAGACTCAAGAGGATCTAAAAGCTGTCTTTGAAGGAAGTTGTGCCTTGATCTACATCAAACCAATTGTTAAGGAATGCGATAAATTAGTTGATGAATTTATTCCTGAATTGGTTGAAACTCTAGCATCGCAAATGGAGCCTTCAGTGGTTTGTTCTGTAGCTGGACTTTGTAACTCCGCTCATATTGACAAGCTTATTGAAGAGTATGAAAAGCAATCCACAACAAAGGTGATTAAAATTTAAGTTATTCAATTAAATCTCATTTAGATGTAACAATTTTCTAGTAATTTACAACTATTTGAATTTTTATTATTATTTTATGATAATTATATTATATTTGATAAACATTTTGCAATACGTTTTTTTAGAAATTAGAATCACAAATGTCTTTGGAGAATGATGAATACCAACCTAATAATTGTTCAAAATGCTATACAATAGTACATCACATGGAACATAAATTTAGTCAAGCATCTCGTGATAAAGTTCTTGAACAGTTTTTGAATATGTGTGGTGAATTCAGCTCATTTTCTGATGCTTGCTCATCCATTATTCTCACCAATTTTGAAACAATTTACTCACACCTACAAAATAACTTGAATGCTGATAATGTTTGCCATTTATCTGGACAATGCAGCTCCAAGTTCCATATCCATGAAAATGAAACAGAAAAGGTAAATTGAAGCAATTTCAACAAGATTAATGACTAATTGTTATCCATATAGATCTACTAATCTTATAAAAAAACTTAAATTTTTATTTATGATTTTTCTCTATGATTAGACTCCAGAAGTTGAAATTCGCCCTCTATCCAGTGTGGGTATGGTTGAAATCAATGATGACTTGCCTTGCAAACTTTGTGAACAACTTGTTGGCCATTTGAGAGATCTATTAGTAGCCAATACAACTGAAGCTGAATTCCAACAAGTTCTTGAAGGACTTTGCAAACAAACTAAGTCTTTTGCTCAAGAGTGCAAATCAATTGTAGATGAATACTATCCTGAAATCTATGCTTTCCTTACTAAACGATTGGATGGTAATGCTATTTGTCAAATGGGAGGTTTGTGTCCAGCCCCTGGAAAGAAGGTAAAGACTTCAAACGGCTTTAATACATACGTTTATCAAAATTATAAATAAACATGTAATGCAATATTATTAGTCTGCACCTATTTGGCCACTTGTACCAGAATCTCATGCTAAAATTGCTATGCGAATAATGAAGGAAAGTGAACCAAAAGCTCTGGAAGCTGAACAAATGCAATTACCTTTGGAGCGAATGTCTCTACCAATCTTCAGTCTTTCATTAGTCGATGATAAATACTGCACGAGTTGCGAGTTTGTGATGAACTATGTAAAGAAGAATGTTGAAGATTTGAAAAATCGGGTACATTTTATCAAAATATTTTTAATATATTATGAATTTTTCGAATTCGTTTTTTTTTACTATTTACTTTTTTAATATTTGTAGGAGGAAATGACTGTGGTTCTTAATGAAGTGAAGATCTATCTTCCTGGCATCCAAGGACAACCAGCTGAAGAAAACTTTTTAACTAAGTATGAACCAGCCATAATTGAATTAATTCTTGAAGGAAAAGACCTTTCAGAAGTATATATTTTCATTTTATTAAAAAGCATATTTAATAATTCAACATTGATACTAATGCAATCATATATTTTTCTTTATAGGTTTGTCCACTCATTGCTGTTTGTCCTACAACTCAGCAAATTCAAGCTTGGGAACAGATTCCTATTGGAATGACAGAAAAATCGTCAATTCAAGATAAACCCAACTGCCCTCTCTGTCTTTTTGCTGTAACTAAGTTATATGAACTTGTGAAGGATGGCAAAACCGAGGCAAGTCCTATAGGATTCTATATATTTGTAATGGTTTGTATGATTTTAATTGTTTGATTATTCAATAGGCTAGCATTGAAGCGGCTCTGGAGAAATTGTGTCATGAATTACCACAAAGTCTTAGTGGACAGTGTACTGATTTAGTAAAGATTTACAGTAAAGAGTTGATCGATATGATACTTAAAGATATGACTCCACAAGAAGTTTGTGCATCCCTCAAACTTTGTGATCCTCAAAGTGCCGATCACAAATCTCAATTGTTTTTCCAAGACAAAGTCATAGCTGTTCCCCAAAATAACGTTGAAGGCAAGCAAGCATGTGCTTTTTGTGAATATGTAATGCATTACATTCAACAAGCTATCACCAATCCAAAAGCAGAGGTAAAGAATTTATTTTTTAATGTAACCAAATTTATTGTAGGAAAAAAAAATTTTTGTATAAAATTTGTGTATATATATTTATTGGACTTGAGATATAGTTGAAAAGCAATTTTTTGCTGAAATAAAATAAAGTATACATTTTAAAATTTAGGATAAAGTAAAGAAAGTCATTGATAAAATCTGTACAAAACTACCCACGTCTGTACAAAATGATTGTGTTGAGTTTGTTAACACGTATGGTGACGCATTAGTATCGATTATGGCTCAGGAAATTGATCCATCACAGGTGAAAAAAAATTACAAGGATATGATTAATAAACCATTTTGATATGATTGATATCCAATGTTGTTAATTTTGCAACAGGTTTGTCCTATGATTCATTTATGTCCGTCAAGTCAATTGCTTGAGGCTTGGAAGCTGATACCAAAAGAATACGTGATAGAAACCAAAGTTGAGGATAAACCAAATTGTCCTCTCTGCCTATTCGGAGTGACACAGCTGTACAATGCTATTAAAGATAATAAAACCGAGGTAAACTTGAAAATGATATGTTAAGGTGTAAATGTATCGATTGCAATATTTTATAAAGCAAATAATTTGTTTTATATTTGATTGAACAGGCATCTATTGAATCAGCTTTAGAGAAGTTATGTACTCATCTGCCAAAAAGCTTGGTAGACCAGTGTGATACTCTTGTACAAAATTATAGCAAACCAATTATTGAGATGATCCTTGCTGATTTAACACCGCAAGAAGTTTGCGTGTACTTGCAATTGTGCGACACAGAAGAAAGCGTTGAACCTGAGATTACGTTCTTCCCTCTGGACAAGAATGGCGAAATAAGTAAGATTTTTATCATAAATTTTTCAATGAAATTGCTTTCAGGTCACAGAAAGGGATAATATAGATTTTGGAAAGTACCTGTTTTCAAAATTGTAACATTCTAATTCACGTTTGAATTGTTTCAGTGACTAATGAAATACCTAATGGCCCAATGTACACAGTGAATGTTGAAAGGGTGGAGAGTACTGATGACCAACAAGTAGGTGGGGATCTTGAGTGCACAATTTGCAAATATATTATGCAATATCTCGAAAAAGAAATGGGTAGCCGCAAATCAAAGGACGAAATTGAACATTTGGTTCACAATGTTTGCAATCATCTTCCCAAGCACATGGCTGACAAATGTAACAATTTCGTCAAAGAATATGCTGAGATTGTTATTGAACTTTTGACTCAAGAAGTTAGTCCAAAAGAAATTTGTACAATAGTTGATCTTTGCAAACCCGACACGACGCAAATAAGAGGTATGATAGACGTTTCTGAACCTGATAATTATGAGTTGAAAGTAATGGCTCGCATGAACTCTCCTGCTGTAATAATGGTATAAATTTGAAGTGAATTGTGACTTCTTCTGGAAGTGCTTTTACATAATATTATTTAAGGCTTTTATTTAATAAAGTATTTTTTAATAATGGCGTTGTTTGATTTGAGTAATTCTAACAACCTTGCACCTCTGTTTACTTTAGGTGGTCTAAAAGTGTTTTTCAAGTGTAGATCCTGCATGGTAGACAAAACGGTTGAAAATGGGATACAAATTACATAATTGGATATAAATATAATGTTTTTTATATTTCTAGAATCGGTTGCAGAATGTGCTTTGTGTCAGGCTGTTGTAACAAATATTGAAAAGCTTTTAGTTGATCCAAAAACAGATGAGCATATTGAAGAAGTCATGGCTAAGGTTTGCAAATATTTACCAAAAAACGAACAAGGAAAAGTTAGTATCAATTTGTAATTGCTCAATTAAAAATGAGAATCGTTTTTTTAATGGAGAACAATTTTTGTTCAGTGTACAATGTTGATGGAAATTTATGAACAAAGCATAATCAATATCATTCAGACTCATGGGGACACTAGAAAAATTTGTTCAAAGTTAAATCTTTGCTCCTCCAATGATTTCGCAGTAAAATTGACTAAAACTGGAAGAATTCGTCGACAAGTAGAGGATAAAAATCTTGGAACGAAACCTTGCACTTGGGGAGAATCTTATTGGTGTATAAATGATAAAACTGCAGAGGAATGCAAGGTAAATTGTTGACTAATTTATTGCGTATTCAAAACAGTATTCTACGTCAAACATATATATATGTATATATGCTTATTTAACAGGCTAGCGATTTATGCAAAAAGAAAGGCCGTCTTCCTGAATCTTCTCCAACGTCACCTACAGCTGTAACCAATAACAGTGAAGTGAAATCAGAAGACAATGAGAATAAAACAGAGAACGAAGAAGCTGCAGTAACGAAAGAGCCATCATCATAAACAAATGTCTTTCAAAAATTATTGACAAATAATTTTTTTTTAATTATAACTACGCGGCTCTTTCTAACGATGATGGTTTTTATATTTATCAAATTTTTTGCAATACTTGATTCTACATGAAAACCGATGATTGTGAGGAGCGGAGCTGTTTTTCAAGATGTGTCATACAATTATTTGAATATTTTTGTAATATATAGTTATATACTTGCATAATTTCAAATACTTATTAATCGAACAAAATATACTGAACAAATTTTATAGCGCTATAATTAATTTTGTATTTAAATTTACTTCATGATTTACTTGAGTAGTTCTTGAATCTTTAGCTTTTTCAATTATAAAAGTACAGTGTGTTTAGGTTTTAGAGAACATTTTCCTGAAGTCGATTTGAAAATTTGCTAAAAATCAAAAGTTTATCATTTCTAAGATCTATGTTAACTGTGATAATGAAATTGAATACAAAAATGAGTGTAGTTGAATTTTCATTTTTGGTAAATAAAGTTTTTGAATATAACTATGAAAACAGTGACTTTTATCAATAGTTTATTTCATCAGCATCTCCACGCCAGTCCGCAGCAAAATAAGTTCTATTATAAGTTATTATAACTAGATTTTTTAATAAAAAATGTAATACTAACTTTTTGCAATGTTGTCGTGCCTTGAAGTATATATATTTAATAAATTGAAATGCTTAATAATGTTCGCTTTGAAGTATAAAATAATATTTTTTGTGAATTGTTATAATAGTTATTTATTAAAAAAAAAGAGTGGCGCCACCGTCCATACAAGGTCGTTGAAACGAAACGCTGGAACATTGCGATCACGTGATCTATCATTATCATGTGCAGAGAGTATATCTGTCGCGAGTCGTCCTTGTGTTGCACTGTTGTACAGTGCACAACACATATTGTGCCATGCATATATATGCATTCGTCTGAATGTAAATGTTTCACACTCCCAAGTCTCTTCTCCAAACTTGAAGCTCAAAGAAAGTAGAAATCATACGTAGTTCATTGACTTTGGAAAAAAAATTGACAGAGGCTTGAATTTAGAATTTTTATCTTTTAATTTACCGTACACAAATTACTTATGCTGAAGACAACAAAAGTTTGACATTGTACAGAGATCACAAAACGTAATGACTGCTTGTTTTGAATTTGGTTTAAAAACGAAAGAAACTTATTAGCGAACGACTTGCTGTCATGTGGAAGTGTCACAAGTGTGGAAAGCCCGTTTATTTTGGTATGTCAATCAATATTTTGTGGGATAATTTTTTCTATAATTCTTTTTACATGAATGAATCAGTTCTTTCGCTACTTTAAGTCTTTTATGTAAACAAAAAAGATTTTTGAGATATGTTTGTGTTAATTTTTTTGTAAATTATCATTTTAAATTGATAACAGATTATTCTTATAAATAATGCATCAATTTTCTTTTAGCGGAGCGCAAACAGTCACTGGGATATGATTGGCATCCTGAATGCTTGAGGTTAGTGCAAGTACAATATAACTTTACAACTTCTAGTTTGGCTTAAAAACTAAAAAAAATTTTGAACATCAACGACTGTATCTGTTAAAGAAATATTTAATTAAGATGAAAATTCAAAAATCTCTTTAAAATTAATATTTTATTTCTCATGAAAACTAAAATACTTCAATCGTGCTAGTGAACGTTGATACCTATCGAAACATTTAGGAATGAGAATCTAGGAATATTTTAATTATTTTCTTGTCAAACCAGACTAACTGAGTTTAGAGATTACGCATAGCTTTACGAATTTACTTTGATAACATATTTTTGTGATTGTCATATTTTCATATGATCTTTAAATTATTTAATTTCTAAAACTCTTTTTATGAACAGATGCGAAGAGTGTGGAAAAAGATTAAATCCTGGTCAGCATGCTGAGGTTAGTATTTGTAATGCATAATTTTGTAATACTAAGCATCTTTTCAATCGGATATGTCAAGAATATTAGTGAATTACATATTATTTTTGCTTATAGCATAAAGGAGTTCCGTACTGCCATGTGCCATGCTATGGAGCATTATTTGGTCCACAATTGTTTGGTCATGGTACAAGAGTTGAGTCTCATACTAGTTTTGGCAAGAAAGAAGCTCGTCCATCATTACCAAGGTAAACTAATACTTATTAAAAAAATCTTGTTACATTTTGGTGGTAAATTAAAAAAAAATTTTGACTGAATACATTTTTAACAGATCACACTTGGAATCAAAACTCAAAATTTTCAACCAGTATTATGAAGGCAAAAGTGGTGGGATTAGAAGTCGTGAGGTATGTATAAAAATAACAACCATTTAATGAATTCTTGATAATTGGATCAACAATTTTACTCAGATTTTAATAAGAATTTGTCTTTTGATTTACCTTAGGTGAATGGACGATTGATTTTGGAAGGAGCTTTGAGAATTTATTGGGGTGTACGAGGTGTTATACATTTGAAAGAAGATGATGATCAGAGAACTGTAGTTACTGCTCGGCATAAAAATTCATGTAGAAGGAGTTATCCAGGAGATAGAGTAGAAAATGAAAAAATTAAAAATGAAGAACCAAAAGATTCATCTCCAAGTGATAGTCAAATAGAAATAGAATCAAATTCAGTTCCAGCATCTCCTGGTCACATTAAAAGTCTTACGCTGCCCATGAAACTTGATGTTAAAAAAGTAGAATGGGATGAACTGGATGATTTGCTGCAAGTAGAGGGCAAAGGTGAAGATGGAGAAAAACTTTATCAGACCATGCCTAAAAGTCTTCCATCGATGAGTTCACATTCCAGTAATCATGAGACACCTTCTGCTTCATCAGCACAATCAAGTGTAGACACTTCAGAACCTAATAGTCCTAATACAGAATCGAGCAACGGTAAAATCAAAGATAATAGTGTTAATAGTACACCTACTCATAGTATAAGCAGCTCTTCAAATACAGATACTCCGAATTACAATGAAACCCTTAATAAAAATGGCGCTCTACGTAGAGTCGAATATTTTGATAGTTTAGACAAAAACTCAGCTAGTACACAGTCAATTAGTGATGAAGATAGTTGGGTAGAAAAAGGTTTAAATCGTTCAATGTCTGGACCAGATTGTCTTCAGAGGCATAGAACAGATAGTGATACAGATTCTGTAAGTTCTTTGCACTTCCGTGACGATGACAACATGACAATGTCAACTGACAGTGGATTGGAGGTGAGATTCTAATAAAAGTTAAAAGCTCAAAGTAAAAAATCGTCTTACTTACGTTCAATGGTTTTATTCTTACGTAAAAAGATTATTTTCATAAGTTATTTTACGAATTAGTTTTATTTAGATCGTTTACATCTCTTTATCATAACTTTAAACTTTATCACATAATGTTGAAATATTTTCAAGATTAAGTAAATGAATAATCATTTTTCAGTTGGACGGAGTTGTTCTGCGTCGTAAGCAAGGCTCAACGGCGATCAGACGAAGACCAGGAGCAAGACGACAATCACGTAATCGTCTCAGACGACGTTGTTCAATCAACGGGCATTTTTATAATCGAGAAACTAGCTTTTTTACACCGCCTCACGGATCGCAAATGTCGGTTTGGGTAACGAGTTTAGTCAATACTCAAGAAGTGATTAACCTCATGCTAGACAAATACAAGGTTGATGCTAAACCTGACAATTTTGCACTCTTTGTTGTTCGAGATAATGGAGGTAGATATCGATTGTTTTTTCATGATAAATACTAAAATACTTGTAAACTGGACAAATACAATTATTGTCAATATGAATTTTTGTCAACAGAACAACGCCGACTGAGGGAAGACGAGTATCCGTTAGAAGTTCGAGTTGTTTTGGGCCCACATGAGAATATTGCTCGATTATTTTTAGTCGATAAACTTTCAACGCCCGAAATCAGCTCTGATGTTGCTCAGTTTCTTAATTTGTCTTTAGCTGAGTGTCAAAATATTCTGCAGCGCTATCACTACGAAGAAGAGAGACAAGTCCTCATGTTGAAAGAAAAGTAAGTCGCCCTTTTTTAAGGATATCTTGTTGATTACATTGCTAATTTGACATTTTTTATAGATACAAAGAAATGCATCGGAGAATAAAACAACGCATGGAGGATTTGAAAGTTCGCTTATGAAACAGAATGCAGCTACGCTTCTTAGATTGTTTGTATCTGTTTTTATTACTCTTTTAGATGAAACTTTTAATGTAATCATCAGTGACATTTTTTTATTCATTTTTTAACTGAACGAGTATCTCGAAACTATTTATAGTAAATATTTAATTGCTTAACTGAAATTTTTTAAATTTACAAGCAATTTTAACAAAAATGAAAAAAAAATAATTATTCCATTTAAAATACGTATGCATTTCATGATAAAAATTTAATGGCATTTCTATACTTTACGTGGTAGCGGGCTACTGTCACGTTTCACATTAAAGACTTGATTATTTCAATACTCGAAGACTGACCATATAATTTTTTTTTCTCTCTGCCTTTATGAATTATGCAATTAAAATTAACTTTTGTAATGAGTTATTAATTGACATGGTATATTGATTCTCATTGGTGCTAAATTGTTTCATAAGTAAATTTATGTATTCTACTTCAAAATCTTATCAATTATACCTTTGATGTTTTACGTGCATATAATTATTAAATGTTTAATATTAGAATAATTGCAATATGAAATATAGTAAAACATTATTTAAAGTGTTACGTCTATTCAATCAATATATTAAGTCATAGTTTGAAGCTAGAATCAAATTCCAATGGAACCAATAAAGTTTTTATGACGAATCATTCGAAGTAATCGTCTTCAAGAGACAAAGAAAAATTTAGTAAAAGTGAGTTTAATCGCCATTAAGTATTCACCACCATGACGTAAATTGTTTGTATAAGCCTTGAATGCTAAAAATTATAATTGTAGGCAAATGTGATTTTCAGGAATTTCACGTACTAATTTAGGCAATTTGGACATTATAATATAATAGATTCATATCACTAAAAATAAAAAAGAATAAAGTAAACACATTTTATGAATATTGTGTATTTTTTTTTATAAAATCAACCCCCGCTAATTTCCAATAATTCACATATATAACGTTATAATGGTTGCTGGATAGGGAAAAATGAATAAGACAATAGTGAATTACAGATTGGACAGAATGCATTCATTTATTTTGTAAGGACTAAATAGAGTAAAGTAGATCGATGTAATGTTATGAGAAGTATGAGTAGTAATCATCATACGAGTTGCTAGGAACGAGTATGTATACTCACAACACCGAGGAGCTCAGCTGCTCTTTTTATGTTATTAAGTTTTTTTTTGTTTCATTACCTTAATTTTTTTTTATCCACGACACTGATATACGTTTAACGGTATGAGACAATTAATAACAGTCGCCGACACAATATGCATCATCAAACTTTATTATTAACTGCTTTTTTTTAATTTTTATAGATGCTCATTGTAGGCATTGGCTTCATGGCGCTATACGTGTCATCGTCGACAGCTAAAGTGAAAATCAATATTTCTAAATTTTGAAACAAACCAATTGTCAATTTTTAATTCTTGGTAGGAAGAAGCGCGAGAAATAAAATCTCAAGGCTAAAGAATTCTAATGATGATTTCAAGATAGAAGGAAATTTTCTCAGGCTCTGTAAAAATCTTATAAAATTTTACGCTTATTTAGCTGACTTTAACTTTCCAATGTAGTCAACGAAGAGAATGTATAAACAGTTTATAGAAATGATTTCAAAAAGCTTTCGATGGCCTTGGGCATATTTTTTATTTTAATTTTTTTCAAATCGTTCATATCACTTCTATAAAATTGGCTTCTATGCCATCAAAAATGCTGAAAACAAATTACTAAAGTACTTTTCTTGCAGTTTGCATAAAGAATTGTATTTCAAAAGAATTTAAAAAACAAATAAATAATTCTGACTTGCAAGTAAGCTTCATATGCGATACTTTATAATTGCAGCAAAATAAGCATTGACTTGATTTAATTGAAGTCAACATAGCTTCGTCGTGTAAAAACTTTCGTCATTTCGTCTTTAGCTATAGTTTACATTTTTTAGCATAAAACTGAACTCGATCGGGAGAATTTTATTCATGTTTTGTATAGCCCAGTTCTACTTTTAACGCACTCATTATTGCTCTGATTTAAATGTATAACACACAATCGTACATGCATACAGTAAAATTAAAAAAACTGTTACAAAAGAAAAACAAACAAACAACGGAAATTAATTCTACAACATTAACAACAAGTATAGCGACGGCATTATGAGAAAAGGTGGTATAATTCGTCACCCGCGCGATTCTTAAGAAATACAATTTGTACAATAAAGTTCATACAAAAACGAAATATACAATTATGTTTTTTTTTACATGAGCGCTTCATCATATTTAGAAACCTTCGCGAGATTGCAGTTTATCACAATCTGACGCATTTTCGCGTCTTACAAAAAATACGGTACTTACTCGCGACGGCATCGCAATGTTAGCGTGCATTAAAAATCAATCGCCCCAGGCCAGCGCATGTTTTTTTTATTATTTAACCACATCTCTTACTTTACTTTTATCTCTATTGAAATTCTCCTACGACACAGCTCGGTGAGATTAAATTAGGCTTCGTGCAAAATAATCCTTCGTCTACCTCAAATAAATAACAGAATCACTTTATTTATCCGTTTTACTATTTATCCGTTTTTCAATTTCGACACTTAGAGTTCCTAACTTTTTAATATACGTACTACATCACAAAAAAATTTCATTGGTAATTAGTAATTTTAGTATTTCAACCTTTTCTGCTCACATAAAACGTTTCACGTATATATGCTATATACGTATATACATTAAAATAAAAATATTACATTCGATATATTAGTCGCAATACAAACTATACAAAATGTTATTACAAAAACTCATTATTAATTACCTAATAGTTCAATCGATTTCGATATAAAAACATAATCAAACCTATACGTTTGATTCTACAACAATAATTTGAGAAAATTGCTGAGTACAAAATCTTTTGGCCAATAAAGCTGACATTTTAGCTAATTAATAAGTGATGCACACAAGATTCCCATGATTATTCGTTCGTTGTTTTTCCATTCGTTTAATACTATCGCATTCACATTCAATAATTGCCATGAGAAATTTCGTAAATTGACTGACAAATGCCAGAACTGTGAATTGACTAAATTCAACAGATTTCCATTAATTTTTTTTTTTTTCATTTATGTAATGCATCAGGGATGCGGCTGTATAATACAACGAGATTCTTGTGAGTGTCTTTCGACTGGCCGACCGTTATCTTTTGTAACACTAGTAACTCGTGTCATGACGAGTATATTTTTTTCGAACTTGTTAATGTTAATCATACTACATTATATTAAAAATTATTGGCACCATCGAATTTTTTTTCACAGTTAACTTCTGTACACTCTTCTATTACTTATGCGTTCTTCATAATATCAAATTACTCTTTCCACTCTCCATTTCTTATCATTATTGTTAGCATTTCTTACACTAGTAATATTTTTTTTTTCTTCGTTGAATTCATCAACCGAAACTTAGAATAAAAACTTCATTTACGTTACTCTTTATTTCATTTTAATATTATACTTTCTTCGGCCACATTTTTTTCTTCTCTACACGTTTAACGTTTTAGGCGCAATTATTTTTTTTTTAAACTTGTTATTTCCGCACTCTGATACATTAAAGTATATTATGTCGTTGCGCATTCCAATACCAATCGCCGTTCGTCTCTACATCAATTATTTCTTCGTTTTTCGGGGCGAAATGGCAAGGAAACTTTTTATCGTTTCTCTAAAATTCGATGTACTCGTCCTTCAACAATATCATAACAGTCGAATATGAATTAGAAAAATAACGTCATATTGTAGACAACAATTGATTATACAATATTTACGTATATTTATATATTTATATTTGTATCGAGTACTGTTAATACAATAGCTTCATAAGTCTATTGTATTATAGTACCAATTAAAATCTTTAGGTCAATGGCTCAACACCAGATGCTGTGAAATTTTTGAATTGTTAACTTCTACCCCTAATGTCACAAATAGATCGTTGCGTAATTATTTAAAAAATTTATTTCGAGTTGATTAAGAAGATGCCCGCATCATTTATAGAATCGAATGAATCCTCAAGACTTGAAATTGTCCTCTTTAGACCTAAAAATTATTGTTTTCTCATTACGTATTTGACTTCTCGTTTAATTATAATATACTTAATAATTATATTCATGCACTGAGTATAGAGTAGATTTTCAACATTCATTATATTAATAAGTATTGATATTATGTAATATCGTTATTTCCATTAGCTAGTTATTTTTCTTGTTAACACGTGTAAAAATCTGAATTGTGTATAATAATAATTTTTACGAATACGAATAATTTTTAGGTTTGGCAATAGTGGTTGAATGATAGAAACAGAGATAAAGAGATAGAAATAAGATAAAAAGTCACAGCATCTGGTAGAAGTTTATTATGGGACAGATTGGGCATGTGTTAACATATCGGACTGTCGCGCAATGGGCGAATTGTAAATTATCAATTTACTTTTCATCGCTGGTATAATTACATACCTATACTTTTACCGTTAGCCGCTTACACAAATTCTTGGCCAAGCCTTCATAGCTTTTATCGGATACACAGCTTTTTATATTGTATCCGCCGTATAAATCTATATATGCGCCTCTTTGCGATGTATTCATTTTGTAAGAACTTTTTTTTTTAATTCCACCGAGACATATAGCTATAGAATGAAACTTATACATATATAATAATGTTTACGATTTGTACGATAGACATCGACATTCATATATGTATATATATAATATTTTCATGTATATATACGTATATATAATATAATATTTATATATTACAGTTGGATTGCTCATTGTCAATTCATCAATTATCACATTTAGTACAAGTTGAAAAATATTTCTAACATCCATGTCGAAGTCGCTGCAGCGCGCGTGGATCAGACAATATAAAACTTCATGCGTCATTTGCGACCGCTATATATATAATATATATCTATATCTTACCTCACCGAAAATGTAAAAAGTCGATAGCTCTCTTCCTCTCTTGGGCTTTTTCGTGCACGACTACCTATATACTGTTTCTTACGTGAGCCAATCGTTCTTATTTTATTCGCGATCCCCGCGCGCTGCAATCTAGACTCCGTAACATATTTACTATGTATATATGCACGTGCAATATATTTAATTATAGGTACGATAAACGACGATAATACAGTCACCAAAAAGTGTTGCTTTTATTTTGCATGTTCTTAACGTGCACTATTTCGTACAATTGATTTTTGTTATGTCGCTGTTTGGCAGAGCGGTTGCAAAATTTTTCTTTTACTTTTTTAATCGTTAAAGTATATGCAATTATTGCCACGAATTAAAATTTCGATCGTCGTTATCAGCTTGAAGATATTTTCAAAAATTGCGCACATTTATTTTATTTTCAGTAAACAAAATAAGGTTAACATTATCTGGTTATTTCTGCCATTCCACTATGCAAGAATAATTTTTATTTCATTTTTTATGCTGCAGTAACAAATACCACATTAAAAATATTATCATACAGTATTTGCACTTTGGGTTTTTGCATACGTTTTGGTCGTATGGAATTTAGATTGTTAACTTTTATTTAACTTTATTTCATTGTTTTTACTTTTTTTTGTAATTGATTGAACTTCTTAGCGTGAAAATAGATCTGATTGCATCAATATTTTTTTTATTCATGACGGTTAATTTAACTTTTTTTTATTGAGTAATAAAGGTTAAATATTGATGTTAAAGTAGATAAAAAATATAAGTAGTTTATATGACTTTCATTAAATATATATTAAAACTATTTATGAAATGAAACAGCTAAACGATTTTCTTTGTTAGTTATGGACAGATTAACTTATTTTTTTTTTTTTTTTTTGCAATAAAAGGCATATTGTGTTGAGAAAGTAAACATCATTTCTTGGCACCTTTTTTTTTTCGTTTTGTTTTTGTTCTAGTTTTCATTATTGATACTTAAATTTTCAATCTTATAATATGATTAAAAAATGTAAAATATTTTTTTTAGTATGAAAGAGTTCAAACATTTTATTTTGTTTTTAGTAAATTAATTTCTTTCTTATGAAGGAGCTTTAATTCCGACCGTATATTTTGCAACTTCACTGCAAAATCCGCCCTTTAAATTTTGCACGGTAACACATACATTAGGGAATTATTAAAAACTTTTGCTTATTCTCAATATTTTTTCAAGGGAGAAGAGACGAGGAGATACATGATTGCTATTCTACTAGGATAGATTAGACACCGAAAGAACACCGAGAAGTTTATTTAGAAAAGACAAAAGTGTTTGAGAGAAGGAAGTTAAAAATGTTTTATACACTGTCCGAAATACATTCATTCATTTTATTCTATAAATATTTTTTTTTTCAATTTTACTGAAATATTTTATTTTTTGAAACTAACGGACATCGAGTATTGAAAAAACTGTACATGCAATTGCATTTATTGCACAGATGAACAATATATTCGTTGATTCTTTTATCGCGTGATTTCTGAGTTTTTAAAAGTAAAATAATGATAAAAACTTCGAGAAGGTCATCGAAAATTTGTACTCGCTGGCATAACTTTTTGTTAAAACTTATTTTTATTGAAGCAGATCTTGTAGTTTTAATTAACTTTTCTTGAACTGTTTATTAATGTTATGTTTTAATTTGTAATCGATAAACTTGACTCTTTTTTATTCGTTCAACTTTAGTGAAATTCAAGGATTTTTAAAATTACGTTTTTTGAAGACTGAGCATATTGTATAGTTTTTAAGTAAAGTATTAAAAAGTTATGGAATATCACATACAATGAGACGGAGCAGTTGAAATAAATCTCTCAAGATCATATCAACTTTTTAAAAACCACATATACATATATAAAATAGTGAACATTTGGGCACATTGTTAAAATTGTGTACGCTTATTTATTGCAAAAATGTCTTCTAATTGACGTCAACAAAGCTAATTTGTGCAAGAAATTCAATGTTAAATTATTTTCAAATTATTGTTTATAGAAATTCATTTCTCATGAATGCTAATGTATTTAAAAATAATCAGTTTAATACTTTCTTAATAATAAATTTTATAACATTTGTAAAGCTTCATCATCTCAAAAATTGTATATAGTTAAACAAACAATTTTTTCGCATAATTTCTACACGGATGTACCATTGGACATTGGATGACTGATCAAAAAAACAAAAATGTTTAATTTATGTGATATTATTTGAAATACTGTGTTTTAATTTTTCCACGCATACATTAGTCTAATCTAAATATTGAGAACGTTCAAAAGTTGGTTAAAATTTTTAATTGAATAATCAATTTGAAATTTTTGTTGCATGTACTCGCGGCTGGGTTAAACTAAAATTTACTTTACAGTTAATAATTTGCTAAAGTACGAGCATGCAGCACATTAATATGTGACTGACACAACTAATAATTATCGACATTTTTCTTCTTACGCGTATATCACATCTGATCGTTCAGTCAATGTAGGAAGACCCTCGCCACGCTATTATGCTTATGCACGACCAACTCACTCCGGAATTTTCTATTTCATGTTTACGTTCGTAAAAACTTAATTTATTACCCGCTTTTCCTTATTTAATCGGCTTTGTACGAGATAAAAAGCAGAGATACCTTTGCAATAAGTAAAAACTGGTCAATAGAAGCAAAAAATTTCAAAAAATTATTTTCATGCTGAACATTTAAAGTATAATTTTCGACAATATTTATTGGAATCAATTTGTGAGTAGATGAGGTTTCAATTTATTTCTTAGGGTATAATAATTAGCATATCCATCACCAATTAAGTATTTAAGCATCTCTGCCTTTGATTTGGTTAATTTTGAATTTAAACAAAAATGCGACTAATCAAGACGTTTAATAAATCATTGGTGTAATTATTATAAATTACGAAATATTGCAAGTGTTATACTTGAAAAGTAAATATTGAAATATTTTAATGATAATTATGACGATAGTCAAAGAAGTAATTGACGGCAGGTTCAATCATTATAATTATTTTTTTTAAATAGTACTGTAAAGAAAATTTTTTCAACTAGTTTTGTATCGGAATCACATATATTGGCGTTGTGTATCTGCATTAAATTTGCCCGCGATATTAAGCGTTGAATTTCAATATTAGTTCAAAGCAATTGATATCAACTGCAACAGTATTTAAATGTAATTTATTCTAATACCGCGAAAAAATTTCCTCGGAGACGTTGATGAAACATTTTTTTTCAGATACCCACTGTACACTAGATTTCATTTGGCAACTACGTTCTAAACAATACTAATATTTTTGTAAAAATTTCAAATCACCATCGAATATTAATATAATACACTTATTATGCATACGTTCTTACACATAGTACAAATATAGGAACATTCATTAAATATATCTTTATGTATAATATAATATTATCGTCATATAATATTAGACTTTTCATCATGTCTATAATAATATATAATTTATTCCGTATTTCCCACATTAAGTTATTTGGTGTTGCGTATAATATAAATAACTGTTTATTAAAATGTGATTCAAATGCCCTGATGTTCCGTGACGCTCGACGATTTTTTTTTCATTCCGCGTCGAAAAACCAATCTTTAACAATTGTTTTTGTAAATAAATAGATAATTAGCATCGCTTCGATGATTTATCGGGAGTTTTTAACCGTTATTTGAATAAGTTAAAGAATGCTTTTATTTTCATACTTTAAATTGTATGTCGATCTCCGTATGGCAAAAATTATTTTTCAACTCGATATTGTTTTACGATCTCATTAACAGAATTGAATAGCTACGCTTTTAAATTTTTAAAAGATTCATTAGATAATATATTGCTTTGTTCGTTTATTATTTCAAAAATGGCCAGTATAAAAGTGTTTAAGTTTAATTTTGATGCAAATTATTTATTCGAATCCACTAAAATATCTATTCTCTTCACCGCTCGTCACGGAATCGGTTTTTACTTCAATTAATATATGTATAAACTACCATATAGCGATAACGAAGAAGGATGCTATCATATTTTAGGAGTACCAAAATTCTTAATAATCCTTGGACTTAGTTCGTTGCTGCATTCGTTTTCGGTAATTATTTTTGTTTGTTATATATTTCATTAATCGTTCGTCAAGAATCTTTGGACTGGTATTCGTGTGTTGAGCATTATCACCTAAATTAGAAACTAAATCACCAACTATCTGACCTTGTGTGATTCTTCGATATTGGAGGGATCAATCGGACGCATACGGTATAATTAATCAATTTTCACTAATTCGAAAAAACATTTTTTGACTCGTGAACGTGACTTTCATATAAGAGTTTCTTATTTTCTCCTCGCTTCGAATAGTTATCTAGCTGTGTTTAGCACCTCCGCATCAAATTAAAAAAATAATAATATCCCATCGACTTAAAAAAAAATATAAAAAAAATAAAACTTTGGTTTTTCGACTAATTACTAGTCTCTATTTTCCAGATGAAAGGATCACTCGAACCGTGCTACGTAGTTCACTCATAATCAACATAATCAACGATAGAATCTGCTAATACGAGGTCTGTTTATTGCTGGTTGTGCGATTTCGCATAATATATCTCAGTCGATACGGCTCGGCACGAAATCAAGCATCCGCGCATACATAAGCCGGGACGCATCTTGCAGGCAAAGTTCAAAGTCAAAATCTCAACGAAAAATCAGAGTTTTTGGTAAGCTTCTCAAGCACTAAATACACGTACATCCTTCGCCGTTGTTCGTAAGTCGACGAAGGAAAAGAATCGTAAGCAAAAAGTACTTATGTAAGAACGAACAAATAAATATCGACTACCGGAGTACCAGATTCTCTCTTGCGCGGGATCTCCCGGGCCAAGGTTTTGCTCGGGATTAGCGCAAGCTCGGGCTGCTCTCGAGCAAAGTTTCGAGCGCAAAGTTTGGCCTTCTCCGCGGACGGCTTTACTTTCTCAAGCTGCAAGTTGCGTCGCTCGGCATTCCGCGCCTCACTTGCTGCTGCTGCTGCTGCAAACTTCCGTCCTACTCGAAAGGGTGGAAAGACGCCTTGCCGTGATTTCGCGTGTGCGTTGTACGACATATATTGTGTGTGTTTGTATGTATGTTTGGTTGTATGTAGGCCTTATACTTGTGTTCTCTTGAGTGACGTCTCTCACGCGCGTGCGACCAAGTCGGATTACTGGCTGTATCTTATGTATAGGCTGACTTGAGGAATGAGCGGCGGATTCTCGCAGTTGTTTTTTTTCTTTCGAGCTTTATTGCGCTTCTATTATAATCTTCGTCCTGCGGTCAGGATTACTAACTTTTTTTGGTTATATTCGTACACCTGTTTAGTTTTAGCTTTTCTTTATCTTCTATTACATTAGTGACGCTCTAAATCAATTGCACTTGGTTCACTGTTTTTTTTTTCCTCGAAAATATTGGCACATGCAGTATCACATAAAACTTATTCACGTACTTATATCAGTATATCAATCACAATGTGGATCGGTAAAACTTTATGAAAAAATCATTTCGATCTGTGCAATGGGAAGAACTCCGCTGATGACTAAAAATCAAACGATTTATGGACTTTCCGGAAAGAGGATGCTTAAAAAAATATCAATCACAGTATGATAAACCAAACTGACGAGAATATATTTGTTTCCAGCCGATCATTCCCTCAAGTGAGCCATATTTATTATTTTTTTTGTAATTAGAAGACGACATACCGGGAAGAAGCTTCATACGTTTAGTTAATTAAACACGATTAAAATCTTTATCCTGCGCTCGAATTCGCGCTCTCTTTGGCTTAATTAACCTTTATCACATTTTTTTTCTTATTCTCACTATATAGCATCGATCATAATAGACGCGTCGACGAGGACGACGCCTCTTTTTTTTTTGGCTTCGATTCATATTTATTTCGTTTTATATTTTATATCGCTCATTGCCCCGAATTCGTTTGGCTTGGCTTTCGTTGTATAATAATCAATATTTCGCGAAATTATACGGTCTATGTAAAACAAAACAAAAAATGAGAAAAAATTACTGGCAAAACCACAGCACAAGGTGATCTCGTCGGATTTACCGAAACGAGACGACGAGAAAAAAAAAAACTGGCCGAAAGTCGGCATATACATATGTACGCATAACGAAAAGAAAAATATCATCATACGGTTGTATAGATCAACGAATGGTGTGCGTATAACGTAGACTTGAGAATAAATCAGTTACGCAAGAAAAAAGGCCGAAAGTCCAGGCGCAAGTACAGCTAGAGTCATCTCATCATCGGCGACGGTGACTGGAGCGTTGGGGCAACTAGCGATCGGGCCTGCCTCAGCGTTGGTGTATGTGGGTGGTGAGATGCTTGGAGAGATAGTCCGCGCGAGCGAAGCACTTGCCGCACATCTCGCAGTGATACGGCCGCTGATCAAAAAAAGAACACACACAAAAAGCCATCGTTCACAATTATTCGATCAATTCGAGTCGACGTGTACTTTGACTTTGGAGTAACGAACGAAATATTTACCTCGCCAGTGTGTATGCGCAAGTGACGGGTGAGATCGCTCTTGCCGCCGAAAGCCCGGCCGCAGAAGAGACAGACGAACGGCCGCTCACCGGTATGCTTGCGCACGTGCAGCTTGAGGTTCTCCTTGGAACGCACGCACTTGCCGCAGAATTGGCAAGCGAAGCGGCGTTCTCGGCGCTCGCTGGCCGACTCGTGGTGCTGGTGATGCGACGCCTGTCGGCTTGCCGCGAGCAGACTCAGGCTCGTGCTCGCGACGGCGGCCGCGACGCTGATGGTGGCGGCGCGCTCGTTGGCTTCCTCGTCGGGACTGCCGGGACGGGACTCGGAGCCGGCCTCCGGCGCCGACTCGTTCGCGTTCTCGTGGAGACTCGCCGTCTCCGAGCTGGCCGCCTCCTCGCGCAAACTGCAATCCACCGGGCTGGCCTGCTCGGGCTCCTCCACGTCCAGCTGCATGGGACTCGCGTCGCCGGCGCTGCTCGCGTCCAGCTGCGACGGCTCGCCCGTGCTCGTCACCTGGTCGCTGCACTCGGTCAGGCTGCCGGAATCACCGCCGCCGCTTGCCGATGGGGCGCGCAGTCGCTCCAGTGCGTGGTTCAGACGGTGCTTTTTGAATGACTTTAGGTATCTGCAAATGCGATCGATCAGCTTCGTTATGATGAAACAAAGTACGAGCTTTTACGTTTTTCTAGATGATTATTATTATTTTTATAATATTGAAAATTAATGTAAGTATTTCGTTTTTCCTCGTGAAATTAAAATGTGCAAGCGCACATTTTCCAAGAGTTTATCCGAATAACTCTGCAGTCTCAATCCACTTATCAATCATTGAATAAATAAGTTGAAGTTTTAACTATACAATATTTCTTACTCTCAGAAAAAATATCTCGAATGATGAAAAACCAAACACTCGTGTTATTCTCAACGCACATGTATATTCGACGGTAAGTAGCATCGAAAAAGAATTCTCATATCGTTTTAATGAAATTTTCTTGGCAGCTATCGCAACGATAATATTTTCATCCGAAAACTATCTTTAGTACGCGCGGGCATTATTGAATGATCGTGTGAATTTTTCACGACGGCTTGTCGTCGCGTATAACGGCATAAAATTCTATTTCAGTGGAAGAAACACACGTAGAGTCGGACGTGAAGTATTCAGCGCGCGACGCACGGTAGAGCTCTTATTAATAAAGCACGGTGGTATGCATGCAAAAAAAAAAAAAGTTGATGTGTAGCGCGGAAACTTTGTCGACTTTATCGTTCATTTCTATAGGATAAGCGTGCAAGTTAACACCGCGTGTACGAGAATGACCTGCTGAGCTCTCACCTGAATTGCATTCCACATACGTCACATCTGTGCGGCATCGGTCGAGGGTTGGCCAATATAACAAGAATCGATCGATCATTAATCATTATTATCGAAGAATAACACTTCGTTCATTTGAAAAGAAGGTTTGAAGCAATCGAACAAGTACATATATAAAGTAAAAAAATACGCACGTAAAGGTTTTCTCGGCGGGCAGCCGAGCGCGATGATTCTGCTCGCGATGCTTGACGTAGGCCGATCGGTAGCGATAGCGTTGGCCGCACTGCTCGCACGTGAACGGTTTCTCGTCGCAAGCTCGGCCGGCGTGCTGCAGAATGGCGTGTTGCTCGAGCAGCCAGCTCGAGGGGAAGCTCGCCAGGCAAACGCCGCAGCGTCGCGCCAAACCGGCGAGACCGGCGGCGAAACCTGCCGAGGACAGCAGCGAGGACGGTCCACCTTCGAGTTCGCCGGCTGCTGCCGCTGCTGCTGCCAGACCCGCCCAGCCGGATGGCTCCAAGCCTAAGGCTAGCGATACCTGTGTACACAACATTCGGATTTGCGTGGCCGCGATAGGCCGCTTGCTTTATTGCTGATGTTTCTTTGCTAATGGCTTTCGATTATTCCTTGTATTTCTCGTGGCTCATCTGTTCTGCTCGATTGTTGGATATGGGCTTGTGTTGATGTGGGAATGAAAGGATCGGGTGTCATACGATTGAGTAGATTCGAATCATCGTATTTCGTAGTGTATTGAGTGAAAGTACGAAGCAGTGGTGAACAGTAATAGCACTATTAATATGGAAAAGTTTCTCAAACCAACATCATTACGAATAATTTCGTCACTATGGAGTTGCCCACCACTGTTATGAAGTTGTGAAAAAAATCTGTATACTTACTTTAGTCGGCAGAGCAATCGTTCAACAAAATATTTTCGATGGAGAAATAAAAATGATACTATGTTTACAAGAACATCGAACATTGAAGTATATTTATTTGGAAAAAAACTGATATTACTGAAAAGCACAAAATCTATTTGCCAAAAATGAAAAAAGTAATTTTATCAAAATTGATGTATGATAGAAAATTTTTGCATGCGCTACATTGATCGTAGGAATGAAAAAAAGGATATGAAAATCAAAAAAACTTGAAGACGTAACGTTAACACAAACAGTTTGCAGTTTTTTTATTTCACAAATCGTTAATTTACAACTATGATATGCATTCGTTCATCTAAGAACCGAAAGAAACTCGTCTCTTTGTTTTTTTTTTGTTTTCTCGTACGATGACAAATGAGGTATAACAGTGCTCGTACATAAGCGTCGGCGCGAGGATCACTTTCGAGTCTAGAGCATCGACGATATACGAAATTTGTCAGCCTCGAAAAAAAAACTTTGTTTTTTTTTTGTAACCATATAGCAAATCTCCTGTACAATAAATGCGGAGATGATCACTTTTAAAAAAATAAAATGGCTTCTAATATCTTCCACACTCAAGACTCGATCCTGCATCTTCGCAATTCACCTTAGCAGTCCATCGTTTGTTTGTTTGTTTGTTTGTTTCGTTCGCTTACAAATAACATTTTTTTTTTGTCGTTTGAAATCGGCGACGAGCGCATACTTTGTCCGGAGAACGTTTTTCTAAAAACAGCATTATTTACGTTTTTTTTTGACGTTACTTTTTTGCCCCTGTTTCCTCGTAATTCTATATAGTGCTATAGAAATGTACAATTTAAAAAAATCGCCTACGCGCCGAAACGAGTCCGGCCAATTCAGCAAGTATCATGTTTTTTTTTGTGTTTTATATTTTTCACATAAAGCCCACGTTCAACTAAACTCACGCGAAAACGAGAGACGTTGTTGTTACTTTTTTTTTTGTTCATCATTGTTTTGTTCGCTCTTATATACGCATGCATACTCTCATTCTTCCGCGCATATATACACACGCACGAGTGGTTTTAAAATCGGAAAAAATATAACCGAAAAACGTCGCGTTCATCCATGCCCCGGAAATAGGTACAGTATAAATCGGATTTGCAAAGTTATATGCACAACGTAATGTATATATATGTATGTCTTGATGAGCGACGAGAAATAGAGATATCCAATATTTATAACGAGCACCTGATTATCTAAGAAGGTCACACTGTTACAACGATATACATATTTATTTAGTATTGCTATATTCTCGTTATTTTTATTTTTTTTTTATTTTCTTTCATAACTCGGAAAAGTGGATGCTATTAGAGGCATTGAGACAGTATTGTAATTAAAAAAATATAGTTGCTATTTCAATATAAAATGTATCAACGTATTATGTCTATTTTTTTCCCTATATATGTCATGTCTTTCTCATTAGTTATTCTATAGCGGCGGCTGCGGCGGCATCTGTGTGAAAAATTATCGTTCGGGGGGGAAATATTGCTCTTATCTTGAATGTGTTTTCTCCACTTCTCCGAGAAATCTTAAATTCTACTGATTGCTCCCTGTATGTTATTTGTTGAAATATATATAGCTGTACGTTATCAATTTTCATTCAACAAATAAAACTATATGCCAATAAAATTATCATCAATTATTACACTTCTCTAATTATCGTCGCTCGTTTTTTTTTTAATGCAATTCACAAATCGATCGCGCGCGCGCATGCATAGTTCAACTCTCTCTCTATTACAAGTTACATACGAATTTAAAAATGGCGCGCAACTCGGTCTGTCTGTTATTATTATTATTCTTTTTTTTTATTTCTTTTTCATTTGTTCACTGTAAAATATTGTATTCGCTCGATATTCATCACAATGTGGTTGAAACCTGAAAACCGAAGGAGATCCTGAAAAAGGCTGCAGTTGGCACAGTATAAACTAAACTCGGTTGGATATCGCGTGCCGAACTACAGTCACGACTAGAGCACACTTATTCTTCTGCTGTATAATACGTTTTTGCTCTATTTGAAGGAAAAAAAAAATCATTTTTCAGATACGGTTGAAAAATCGACGTGGTTTACAAAAAGTCTCAAAATACTAGAAAATTGTTGTAATTGTGCATTGCAAAAATTTTTACGATATGCTTTACATACAAAAACGCTCGTATATATATGCATATAAAGGATAAGAATGGCTTATCGAAACTGTAGTTCTAATGGCGACACTTTTATGTCAAAGATTGACGGATGGGTGAATTGTGGGTGGCCGGTATATTTACGTTTATTTTATTTATTCGTTTATAATGTTGTGTTATGCTAATTGTATTGCCGTGTATAATACCTGTTTCATATTATTTATCCGAGTGGGGCTATGTATACATTATGCAGCGGGTTAATCCGATTTGCTTTTCGCGCGTACAGTATGAAAAAATATTTTTCTTTTTCGTTTTCTTTCGTCCTCTCGTCACTTTTTTTTTAATTCTTTTTTATTATTATTTTTCTTGCAAGTTTACGTACGTATCAATAATAACGCTCATTTCTTTCTCTCGACTCGTCGTCGCATACTCTCGCGCGTTCTCTGCAATTCGCGTGTGTTTATAGCATTAATTTGTCTTCTTTTTTTTTTTAAATCTCGTTTAAAAAATTTATTATTGCATCTGGCTGATTCGCGCGCTTCGCGTATGGCGTGCAGCTTCATCCATTTTATTATTTTTTTTTTATTACTTTAACTCTTATTATTCATTTTGTTATTAATTTCTTCTGTTCACCTTTCATATCGTACAAATATTGTTGTAAGAGCTCCGTACAAACGTTATCTGTATTGTATTCATCGTAGAAAAACATAACGATTTTCGCATAAGTTCGTTACAACGTTCTCTCTCTCTCTCTCTCTCTCTCTCGTATGCACACACAGAGATACACAGAGACACGGCAACTACATTCTTCCGTACAGTCAACTCGGCTGGCTCGCTTTTGCACATCAGTGTGTCTGTCGGTGCAGTATATACACGCTGTGCGCGCGCGCGTATACGTCTTTTTATCGTCATATACGTTAGCCCTTTTCTTTCTTTTTTCCATCACGCTTCCGTACTTCCTTTTTTTCACTTTGCTCGCTCGCATTCTCTCTCTCTCTTTCCCTCTCCTACTGTCACTCTCTCTATGATTCGCCCTTTCACTCGCTCGTTCACCTCTGTCATCTCTCTCTCTCTCTCTCTCTCTCTCTCTCTCTCTCTCTCTTTCTACTATACGAAAAGCTTATTGATGCGCGTTTAATCTCTTTTTGCTCACGTCCGTAAGTGTGTTACACATGCGTATGTGTGTAGGCTGCGCGATGGGTATGTGTACGGTCCTCTCTCTCTCTTTCTCTTTACCGGTGTCTATACTTTTCCTTTTTATTAGCTTTTATATTATTTTTTATAAAGCTTCTTTTTTCTTTTTTTGTATCTCGCTCATGCGGTTTATTTTTACGCGTACGCGTCCTATACCGTATATATATACACAAGCTCGCAGCCCACACTCTGTTATACCGTGTGTGTGTGTGTGTATGTTGTCTTTGAGAGTCTATGTGTTATTCCGCACAAGAGACTAGCGAGGCTGCAATGCGAGATTGCCAATTTTTTCCCTTCCCTTTTTTTTTAGTTGCGCGCGACGAACGATTCTTTTTATCGTTTGCCAGCGCGAAAACTGAAATACAAACAGTAATGTGTACATTTAGCTGCTCGTTGCGCTACATTGTCTTTTTTTTTTTTTGAGCGTGCACTATCTTTTTTTTTCGCTTCTGCTTCGACTATTTTTTTCTTCATCAACCGTAAAAACGAAACAATTATTTCAACCGCTGTTTGAATACTTTTTCGTCTGCTATTTTAAGAAATGATTTTTCAATTATATAGTATACTCGTTACAGAAAAAGAAAGATGAACGAGCAAAATTATTTTTCTTGAAACGTCGTAGAAGTCATACAGCAGAACGAGTGGGACTAAAAAAAAAAAGGAAGAAAAAGACGTTCTCCGCACACAAAAAAAAAAGCTTTTGACGGTGATGCGGTTCGGTCAGAGATCGATAAATAATCCCTATTGACACGGCTGGCTCCGCGCGTGACAAACGCGGCGGAGAAGTAAAAGGGGGAAGAGAAGCAAAAAGAAAAAGAAGTCAAGACGAAGAGGAGGAGAATGAAGAAGAAGAAGAAGTATATAGAAGCTTGCTTGCAAGCACGCTCCGACGGTGGTGGCGGCGCATCACGCTCGGATTTTCAAAAGCTCTCGAGTTGGCTGGCTGGCGCAAGTTACATCGAAGCAAGCGCAAGCAGGCAGAGTCGGTTCGCGTGACCCGGTCAGCGACGGCGTCGGCGACGGTGGCGCGCGCGCGTACTAGGTAACTGGGTGGAGCGGCGGGCGACGAAGGAGAGAGGGAGAAGGCGCTGCGCATCGTTAGGGGAAGACTCTCTCTCTCTCTCTCTCTTTCTCTGACGATGTGTATATATATAGGTATATATATATACATAAAGTCTCGTCGCTTTGCTCGTGCCAGTGCTTTACTATATAGAATGGCTCCGTGTAGAAAGCAGGGAGGCGAGTTACGCGTAGGCTCGGACTACTCTCTCTCTCTTTCTCTCTCTCTCTCTCTCTCTTTCTCGCGTGCGTAGGTGTGTAGGCGTTGCTGGTAGGCGTGTCTTGGGGCGGCGCCAGCCGCTCTCCGACTGACCTCGCCAAGCCGGCTCCCTCTTACTTTATATATCCCTCTCTCTCTCTCACGCGTGTCACCCGCGAGAATTCAGACTCTTCCCTCTTGCCTCCCTCCCTGCCACACGCCACTGCGGCGGTGACCAAACTCTATCTGTCTTTTTCTCCAGAGACAACTGCCACTATACGTATATGCATATTACGCGCACCGATTTGGCCTTTTTGTTTCTTTTTTTTTGTCGGAGCGCTAAAGTCATCTGCGGATGTAATACTGATTTGCACGGGATTGCCAGCTCCGATTTGGATTCGAAATCGCTCGTTATTTTTATAAAATTGAATTTTATTGCCGATCTATGAGTTCGAACCGATCTCGTATATTCGATATTTCCATTGAGCTGACGAAAGATAAGATATTACGTGCAAAAAATCGATAATTTGCCAATTTAGAGAAGGGAACACACAGAGCAAACATTTGCAAATTGGCCATGGGTATACAGCGATTAATCTAGAAAACCGCAGCGAGACGTCGAATGGCGCATGCTGTGCGTGTGCGCGGCAGGGGAGGAGTGTCTATATACATATATAAGGCGCATGAAAAATGCCGACAGCGCGCGTGATCGCCGCAGCTCTCGTCCGTGGTCACGAAGGGTCTGCGATATGGCGATGGGTACCAGCATGTATGTATACATATACGTAGCTTTTGCAAGCATGCATCGCGAGCGCGAGGGAGGAACTCGTTAAAAGCGCGCACGAAAGCTCCTTTTGCGAGCTATGATAGATTTTTAAAACTCACCCGCACCCGCACGACTTTCGTTTCGATCGTGCATCGCACGCGAAATTATTTTACTTTTTTTTTTTCCAAGGTAAAACGTCGAATTTTTATCAAGTGAAGAAAAAAAAAAACAGCTATACATGTGTGCGACAACGACAAACGTATACATTATCGCAAAGTCCGGCCTTTGATTCAGCTATACGATATACGTAAGCGCGTATAAAGTTCGTGGAATGCAGTTATCGTGGATTTGCGGGAATAAAGTCGCGTCGGACATGAAAATAAAGCGGCGCGGAGAACGAGGAAGAGAGAGAGAGAGGCAGAAAAGGGAGGGAGATAGAAAAAAAACGAGGAGAAACGCGAGAGAGAGAGAGAGAGGCGAAAAGCTCGTGTTTCCAATTCGACAATAAAAAGAGTTGCGCGTACTCGCGTGCTATTCTGTATCCTTTGCTTTCTCCTACTACTACTGGCTTTCGCTCTTTCTACTCTCTCTTTCTTTTTTTCTTTCGTCTCTTTTATCTTCTTCTTCCTATTCTTTTTTTTTCTGCTGTTTTTTTCCATATTTTATCTTCTTCCACTTGTGCTATTTCAGTTATCTTTCCGCCGTGCCGTTATTATCGACATCCTATCGCCGTTCGCACGCACGAGAAATAATTTTTTTTTTCAGTCGTATTATATACGAAAAAAGAAAAAAAAAAATGAAACTGAATTTGAAGAGATACAGTAAATTTTGGCTGGCAGCCACGTGGAAGTGTAATCACACCTGAGAGATCCGCTTATCTTTCCTCCTTACATTTTTCTCTTGGGCTAGGTGCGGGCGCGCCCGCGCATAAATCGTCGTAAGAGCAGGAGGAGGAGAAGAAGAAGGTTGGTGCAATTTCCGCGAGCTAGAGTCCGCTATATATACCTACTAAAGGTTGTGTGAGCGCGAGATGTGCGTGTGTGCAAGCGCGTACCACGAGAAAGCCTGGCTCCGAATATTTGCACGTGCGAATTCCGAAATTGCCGCGCCGAGCTAATAAACTTTTGCCGATGCGTTTCGACGATCTTTTTCCTTTTTTTTTTTTTACTATGTACTGTACTCTCTGCGCGTTATATCTTGTATAAGACCTTTATCGGTGCGAAGGTTCTTTTTTTTTCATTCTGCTGGAATATACTCGCGTCTTTTCTTTTTGATTTCCCGATTGCATTTCGCGCTTGCCTGCCCGCTCACTCGGCCGCCCTTTTTTTTTCTTGTTGCGCTGTATAGACTTGCCAACGGATCGATTTATGATTTTCTGTTTTGAGAGGAGCTACGTTACGTTTTTTTTTTTGCGTCTTTTCCCAATGGATTTACTGTACCGTCGGGTATTAAAAATCCATTCGCTTTCCGTTAAAGTCCATTAGTGTTTCTCAATTCGATGAGTTCTGCGCCTCCATTTTCGCGGTTTCGTATATAATACTTCTCCGACGTTTGGAATTGTTCGCAATTTTAATCCCTTGGATGCTAGTCAAAAATAGATTTTGATACGGGGTTTTTAATATTCAAACGTAACTTTTCAAGTTATTAAAATTGTTTTAAAAAATTATCAAATCATCGCATTGCAGCCTGGTCCTTTGTGCTTATCTTACGTCCGCACAAGAAATTAAATGTGTCACTATACAAACGATGCGTGTCAGCTATGTTTTTTTTCTTTTTGTTTTGCTTTACTTTTAGGGTACGTTATTGGATGAATATTGTATACGCATTACGTATGATTGGCGGGCATTTATCTCGTATCTACTGCATTGCTTATATCACTCTTCAATAATCCCCTGCGCGTTTTCCATATAATGTGCAAAACGATAAATTTTTATTTATTTCTTTTTTTTTCTCTCCTTTCGTCGCTACTCCTCTGCCTATATAATAATATTTATATGTATAAATAATGCATCTCGACGCCGCATCGTTTCTCAATTCATGGTATATTCAACTCGATTCATTTTCGCTTTTCTCTTTTGCTGCGCGCTTTTCCTCATAATACAAAACCGCGTCCGACGGCTCGTCATCAGTTTTCTTATATACCGTTCCTTCGAATGCTATATCGATATTTTTTTTTCATCCGTCATTCAACTTCGCTGAAAGTCGTCAACGTCTTTTAATATAATTATATACGCGTCATCGTGAAATAATGTATTACCTATTAGGAGCAGTTTTCTTTTTCCTTCATATTTTTTTTAATGTATAATATCGCAATAAATCATTCGTCGATAGCTCTTCTTGGTCTGCGTTTTCTAGAAGTGGAATGCGATTTTACGTGTCGATACTTTAATTTACTTTTTACTTTTTTGTTGTCTCTATGTATTCATTATATATTTTTTTTTGTTAAGTGAGATTAACCTCCTATTCACTTATATCAGTTCTCTCAAAGCCTTTTACACTCGCATATCAATTGTTTTTTTATTTTTCGCGCTTGTAACTATATAAATACGCTTGTGTACGTAATATAATATAATAATATATAATATAATATATTATAATAAATAATCATATCGTAATAATTTCATATGCAATAGTTAATTTTTTTATTACTCTCGCCATTTCTTTTATATATATCACTATTATTTATATATATATATTCCAAATGATATATATATACCTTGTTATCGCATATATATATCGTAGAATATTATTTTCTATGTGCGTCTTCTATGTGTATTTTTTTTTGTTGTTGTTTGTTTGTTAATATTTACAGCGCATTATTTATTCATCTATGTACTTAGATTTTATTTTACTATATATTCTGTCTTTTCTGTCTCTCTCGGCTACTCCCTCCCTCGCGCGCGAGCGTGATTCTTTACAATCTTTACCGTCATATGCTCCATGCAATATATATAAATACCGCATTTTTATAACTTTCTATTGCTCGTTATATGTAAACTATAATATACATAACATTCTTTCTACTTCTTGCTCACTGCTTTTTTTTATAAAGTACCGCATACATGTACGTTTGTTTGCCGACTGTTCTCAAAGTTTTCTTCCAAATTTTATTATTATTAAAAAAATTATAATTTTCTTGCTGCTCGGTACTGTTTTTTTTTACTTCTTCAAAATCTTGGAAAAAGTATATTTCTGTAACTTAAATATATGCGTTCAACAGTACCACGTGAGTCTATGTGTACAAAAGTATCAATGTTATTACACTATTATTATCAGTTAAGTACATATTTCGCCGAGTAAAACTTTCAGATCAGTCCGCGTACATACATAGCACAAAGTTACGTACTAAACTATTAAAATACTAGTATAAATATCTCTCCGACAATCGATGGTCATGCGCAAGTTTTTTTCTGTCATTGCATGATTTGCGCATGTACATACATATTGTATGCCTCTCGGCTTCTTTTTTCTTTTCTATAGCGTTATACTTTGTATAGTTACATAGGTACACGTGCATCAATTCGGCCATCGCAGACGATAAATTGTTTTTTTCTTCACAATAGCTTATAATTTTTTTTTATCATTTAATTATCCCATTATCGTTTTGTCGACGAATCGGCTGCCGAAATTCAAGCACGAATACTTATTTCTGTCTTTCTTGTTTTTTTTTAATGTTTATTGCTATTGGATTCATTGCACAGTTCATATAAGTTTTTGCTTCGACTGGTTTTTTTTTTCAGCGCGCATCTTTCTCATCCTGAACGTAATTCGCACGCTCGATCGTGCTTTTCATTCTTCTAAGGTGTTTGTTTTTGTGATTTTGTTTGAATTTTCAGTACGTGTGTGTATCATTGTTCTGTATTATTCCCCTGTGAACAAGACTGTAGAATTTATTCAGTTGTTTAGCTGTGGTGTCATAAGCAGAATCGTCAGATATGTATCTATGTGAGATAGGATGTAGAATTTCTTCTTGGAAAGACGAATAAAATTTTCAGTAATTTTATTTTCAGTAATTTTGGCTCTCCCATGATTTCGTCGGAATATTTCCAAACAACTCGTATTAATATAATTAACTTATCGAGATAATAATCAATATATGAGAAAATTTACATAAAATTCAACTTTTATACGATCTAATAGCTTTCTTTATTGGATTAATGATTTTTCACGAAATTTCATTTAATTTCAATAAAATTTGAATACAATCGTTAATCACCTCATGCGTTTCAAAACGATGTTAGAATGACACATTTCGCTAATATAGTATCAATTTTTTAAAAGAAAAAATGTCTTGCCTCGTATATGCAAATGTAGCTGACGGAGCACTATACGGTATCGATGAATATTCATTTGAAAAATCGATAAACTTTTTCCCCTTTCATTACTCACTTTTCATTATTCATGTTAAATGTTACTAACAATCGAAACCAAACAAGTTCAAGTGATCTAATTCAATACAATCACGATATTTATTTTACGGTGCATGTGTACTGTGAATTTAAAAAAGCAGAAACATTGTTTCCAACGGATAATTATAAAATTCTGTCAACGCCTTGAAAAAGCATATGATATAATAAACAATTGCAACGAACACGTATTTCTCAAAGCGAAATCGAGACAGAATGAAAATTTCGGTCGAATAGAAATTGCGAAGAAAAAAAGAAGAGAATAAAAATCTAGCGAACGTTTTGAAAGATCAATGTTTTTCCGCGATCGTCGGTAAATCACGCGCGCGCGCGCGGGCGAGCGCGTGGGTATACACAATGAGGGCGACTCGTTGAAAATGCTTTCTAGCCTGGCAGGCAGGGTTGCACGCCCCGCAAACTCTCTTTCCGCAGCGAGCGCGCGTGCACACTCGAATATCTCGGCCTCAAAATTAATCGATAGCTTGCATTTTACGCGTTAAGCACGAACCCTCTCTTGCGCGCTCTCTTTCGCTTCGCCACCTGACCTGGTTCGCGGGGGGAGGGTGGAAGGAGGGGTGGAGGTAGAGAAAGCCGTAGACACGCGAACACGACACACTACGACGCGTCTTGAGATCGAACGAGAACGCAAAAAAAAAATAATAATAATGTCACTCGCGATTAATATTTCGCCCGTACAACGAAAAAAAAATTTATAACGACGTAGTTTTTTTTAAGGCACGTGTGTATGAATTTTTCATCAACGCATCGTTCGTTACTATGGAAAAAAAATTACGACGCAGAATGAAGTTGACCCGAGCGTATAAATTAATTATTGCGAAATGCGATATCAATTACCAATTCTTTCTCGCTCTATTCAATTACGCAAAAATTTCATCAAGCGCATCGATCCAATATCTATTGAAAGAGCGAGATACGTGTAGTAGCGTAGAATCGACGATAATAAAAAAAAATGAAAAAAAAAAGAAAGAAGGGAGTTCCGTGTCGATGTCCATCGATCACAACAGTGCAGTGTACGCAAAAGAAGCATCGTGAGGACGTGCGAAAGTTGAGAAGCCGAGATTAAAACGCAAAGGAGGCGTCCCGAGAAGAGCGAAAGATTCGATTAGGTATCCTTGAGGCAAGGTGAACGTATATATATACACACACACACACACACACACACAGGTGGGGTGTGCAGTGCAAACTCGCAACGCCGAAAAGGGTTAATCGCGTAAGCGCATCTCGCGCTATATGCAGCAAGCTGCGAGGAGAGTTTGTATACAGAAAATCGCGCCTCAACACACGCTCGCGCGCATAATTATCCATCAACGCCCCGACCCCGGCTTTAGTAGGCGCGCGAATTGAGTAACGCCGAGAGTGAGTGAGATCCTCAGTCGCGATATTTACTACTAGCAGTGTGTGCGTCTCCCCCCTTCCCCCTGCGTTTATATACACATGCACCTAACTAGCAAGCGCGTCGAATCTTTTTTTTTCTTTGATAACGAAATTGAGAGTGAAACTTGGGCACGATTTTTTAAGTCTGATATCGAGATGATTATACTCGAGAACTGTGTTTAACCTTTTTTATACTTCTTATCGATGACTATTCGATCGAAATGTGTCGGTATAATAACATCGTCGAAACTGCATGAGTTCCTAATTTTTTTTTCTTTTGATTTCTAAAAAACTTCAATAACTTATATGTATTCAACGACTTTTAGATGTGGACATCGAACGTCTCATTTTTATCAACGTAAAGCTAATGATAATAAAATTTTCCAATAATTGGAAAATAACACCTTAATTCGATCCAATCTCAAATAACGCGATCAATTTTAGATTATTCCGCTTAATTATTCGAGAAAAATACTTGCACCGCGTAATTGCATTTTATTTTTAATTACAAATGTCGAAGCCTTTTTTCTCTGCTACTTAAATATCTTACAATCAGCTGAGTGCGCCGTCGGTCGCTTTCATTATCAACGCGTTAGAGACTCAACTATTTTACTTTCTAGATTCACGTAATTCAACAAATAGAATTTTAAAAACTCAATAGTTTTCTTTCTTTCTCTTCTTTATGGAACGCATTTCTCGTAGAAAAATTATCAAATACAATACATAATGGAATGTTTGCAATTAAATATCTTGTCGCACCATCAAACATTTTTTTTTTAATTTAGCCTGAAGATACGGTAACCTTGACTATCTGTTATGCTTCCCAATATTCATTAATGATACACTCTGATCTCGATAAAAAAAAATAATAAAAAAGGAAAACATGTAGTGGAGCTGGAGGAGCGATTGGGATGAATTTAAAAGTACAAATAATAATAAACGAAAAATAGAATCACTTTTTAAAATAGGAGTTTATATTTTTTTTCATAATGAGATATATTAAACTAAACAGAATGGTACATAATTAATAATAATAGTAATAATCCTACTTAGTTATAATCATTGTGTACGATAAATAAAAAGATGAAGTAACGAAATTAAATTTTAAATAATAATAAAATCGTAATATGCCGATCATCGTAATCAGAGGTTCTACGTAAGTCGCAATAATAAAAAAAAAATTCTTTCAGAACGACGCTTAAAAGTCGTCGCTCGATCCATATACAAATAATAGTAGAAATCGACGCTACAGAAATAATAATAATAATAATAATAATAATAATAATAATAATCAAAGGAGAAACAAAGCACCGTCATCACATCGGGGCTGCGCGTCCGCAAATATTCGCTTTAGGGAATCCGCGGATATAAAACCCCCTCAAGGAACTTTAGTCCAGAAACATTAATTGTCGTACTAAGCATTATACGATGTATGTGTGTATGGTATTATGCAGGCACCTATATAGATGGGTTTTTGATGGTACGTATTTAAAACGATCTCGGACGACTCTCCAGTCTCTCTCCAATAATAATCATTTGTTTATTGCACAAGTTTTATTTCAAATTTATTATATTTTTCAATTATGAAAAAAAAAATACGAGCAAAAGGGGAGTCGGCCGATTGGAATGAGATCAAATTCGAGAAGCGAACAGGTGAAGCGGTCCAACCATACGAGCGTGTATGTTTATAAGTGTGTGGTATTTATATACGTGAACAAGAGTGAGTTGTTGTTTTTTTTATATCGAATCGTAACCGTCGCGAACGAGTTTGTCCGTATAGTACGATAGTGAATGAAAAATACTATATCGTAAAAGCACAACTTCGATCGGTAGCTATATGAGACATGTGTAAAGATGACGAAAATGATCAAAGAGAAAAAATGTAGTAGAAAGAAAATACGGTTGAAATAAAAGAAAAAAGGGTCGTTGCGAATAATTTAACGCGAAACTAATGCACTTTTCGAACGTTAACCGCGTTACAAGTTGATATCGAAAGAGAGAGAGAGAGAGAGAGAGAGAGAGAGAGAGAGAGAGAGAGAAAAGAAGAATGAGAATTTTTATTTGTCAAGCGTTTAGCGCGCGAGTTTTTTTTATAGTTTATAATGCGCCGCAGTTTAACGATCCCTTTGGCCGTATAAGAACGAGGAAATGAAATAACAAGCGGTCTCATCACGTAACTTTTGCTATATAGAATATATATACACACACAAACTTGTTCGCGCCGAGTTTACGACTCGGTATGGGTGAGAGTGAATGACGTTGTAATAAGTGCGTTTATGTATACGCTTTTACAGCTATAAACTGGAACTTTGCTAATTGATTGTACTCTACGTCAAAGGTGCAGTTGTCCGTCATCGCGTGCGACATTACCGTATTCTCCCGCGTTCAATAGTTTTTTTTTCCTATTTCTTCTTCTTTCGCGCGAAAATAATACGTCTCTCATACACATTATAAGTATTGCTCTTCCAGGGGTCACTTACTTTTTCTATATTCGCTTCACGCGACGATCGATTTATAAATGGTACTCTAAGCTGTTCAAGCTACTTCGATACAAATCGCTCGAATCGCGGCGAAAAATGATCGTAATTTTGAGAAAAATAATACATTCACGTTTATCGCAGAGAATACTAGAGTGAAAGCTTTCAAAAGAAAATGTGCGTCACTGTCTATATATTGGCGATTTATCAGAAACAGTTGTAATCGCGCGACGCATCCGCATATGCATATATATACACGCATGTATATGCATAGGCGCACTGCGATTGCCGATAGTGAGCGAGAGAGCATGTATCTACATACATATATTTACGTTCGATTCTTTTTTTCTATCGTTCTCTCTCTCTCTCTCTCTCTTTTTCTCTGTCTCTTGCGCGCTTTACATTTTTTTTCCGTGCGCTCATTATATTTTTAGACTCTCTATGCGATTGCAAGGTTATACGTACTTACTCCCGCCGCGCGCAGCTCATTTCTCTCTCTTGCTCGCGGAATCTTTTCCTCGAATGTGAAAACTAGATAACTTTTTTTTTCTGTTACTTTTGTTTGAAATTGTTCGTTAAAATTTTCGAATAAATTTTTTTCTTGACCTCCCGGAAGAGCTTGATATACTTTTTAAGTAGTTAAGTCCGATTATGATGAGACAAATTTTGGAAATTTCGATAAAACTTTTTTTTCTTAATATTCAAAACGCGGGAGAATCGCACAATGAGGAATTGTCTAAAATACTAGATAACCTTCCTTGCTCTGCTTAAATTCTTATACAATTACATAAATTAGAGTGCGCGCATGAAGGATGGAGTGAACTTAAAAAGAAGGAGGAGGAGGGAATGAGTTTGAAATAAAAAGTGTAGATGCCTGGACATTTTACCTAAGAATCTTATTACGCTATTACAAATATAAAACCAAATAGAACAGCGTCGATGCGCCCTGTTCGTGGGATATTCGTTTCCTAAAAAATTCGCGCTTAACAATTATATTTACAAGTCCAGCGCTTCCGTATCAGCCGGCCGACGCGAGCTCGAAATAAATTAAATTAATTAATACTTCTGGCAATAATGTCCTTGCGGAACCGCCTAGGAATCGCGCGAATCGCCCATTTCCCTGCGGGCTAAATGAACATTTCAACCGGAAAATTTTGTATTAAAAATCAAGAGGATTTATTGCTTGAATAACATTGTTTGTTTTCTTGAGACAACCGTAGCTCGTTAATTATCTCTCGAGAAGAATGACTAACGAGTACTACGCGTGAAGGCACATGTCTATTCTATATAATGATCGTCGGTAAAACGTAAACAAGTACAATAACAATTGAGTGAGCGAACGTCAGGCGATTCGCGCGATTCCAAATCGCGAGCCCGTCACGGATCTTTCCTCTCGACTAAATAGTGTATCGTGTATGTTATATGTGTGTGTGTGTGTGTGTGTGTGTGTGTGTGATAGTGTTCGTCCAGCGCGCGCGGATAGCTAAGAGGTGCGAACGATAGAGGATCTACCTATATTTACAGGCGCGTCCTACATGTAAGTGTAATAGATACGTGTAAGTAATAACACGAGAGCGCGCGCGCGCGAGAGCTAATATAACCTCCGCCGCGAGAGAAAATGCGCGCTATATAAAAGGGAACTTGGGGAAACGTGTATGTCTAACTAAAACGTAATACACAAGCACGCAAATTTTTTTTTTTTGTTAAAACAGAGAGGAGAAACATCGCGCGTATACACATTTTTTGGCTGCCGCCGCGCGAGAAGGGAGAGCGCGCGATGATCTTATCGCCTTTTCTTTTTCTCTCTCGTTGATAGTTATAATGCAACTTAAAGCTGCGGCTCTTTCTCTTACCGATTTACACGATATGCGGCTATCGTGTTTTACCACCGTTGATTTTGAGAAGCTCCGAAAGACGAGATAGCCGCGCACTCCGAGCTCAGTTTTGCCCGACACGACGTATTACCTACATCTCTGGAATGTATCTTCTTCTTCTTCTTCTCCTTCTTTTTTTTTCTTTTCGCGAAACGATATATATCGATGTTTATATAAGCTTAAAATTCTTGCTTTTTCGTTTTATTTCTCAATCGAATTGGTTACAATGTCGATCACTATATAATTATTACGTGCCTACGTTGTAGTTATTTACCTAGTAATATGTATATTCATCACAGCTCTGAGATCACTCTCGATTTACTAATCCTACATTGTTGTAAATAAATCACATTGTGGATTTCGAATTTTTTCTTTCCGTATTTTTCTTTTTTTTTTTCATAACGAAAAAGTCTAACATCGAAAATTTCCTTTTTCATTCGATATAAGCTCTAAAAAATTTAACTCCGAAAAACACGATCGATAAAATTTATTCTATTTTTTTTTCCTCAAATTTTCAGTCAATTTTTCATTTTCACCCAGGATAAAATACGACGAATTCCTAACATTGATATAAACTAGAATCTAGAAACAACCCGTGAATTGCGTTTAATTTTCTAAAGCGTTTTAATAAAACAAAGACAGAGAGAGAACCGACTTCCATGATATCCGTTGTAGGTCGGCCATATTTTCGTAATAAATATACAATCCGCGAAACGAAATTTCATCGAAATTGTATTTCCTCGGCGACGCGTGCCGCTTGAATATTTCAGCGGCGAAAGTCTGTGTATCGACCGATTGGCGAACACGCGCGCGCGCGCGCAGCCACGGAAAAAAGTAAAGCATCGTGTCGATTAAACTATGTGCAAGCTGCCGTTCTTTTATTTTTTTGCGCATTGTACAATTTTTATATCTCTTGTCGTCGATTCCAATTGACGAGCAACGAGGTTAAAATATGGTTTTTCTACAAGTCTACGAACGCCATTTGAAATGCGCGTAGGCGCTGTTTTTTTGAGAAAATCTCGAAAGCGAATAATAATATATGCCCTCAATTGGTCCTTGGCTCAATGAAATGATGCTTTTTCATTGATACCATTAATCCTATCTACAGCTAGCTATATATATTTTTTCAAATAATTTTTTTTCTGTTACGCGAAACTCAATCTACGTTTTCGTATTGTTAATGGTTTTTTTTTTTCAATTTCAAGGGACACACAAATTCATCATCGCGAGATTTTTCTATTCAAACTTTTACGAAGAACTAACAGACGTTCTCAATAAAATACTGGTTTGTCTATTTTCGTCGATTCGCGCAAACTGAGCCAGACTATCGGACATGAAAGTCAAATACCGAATAAATTTTGATTGATCGGATTGAGAGCCGCAGCTTTTTTTTTTTTGTCTTGAGAATTAAAATAGCTTTTTAAATTAAGAATTCGGATGAATAAATAAGGATGAAAAAAAAACTTTCCTGTGAAAAACAATGTAACATAACTATGAAATGAAATTATTTCAGCACGGGTATAAGCGAGGATGTATAGAGCAACAAAAAGGCGAAAAAGTACCGCAAGCTCGGATAAATACTCTCTCCGATGGTTACCGCATCATCAGGTATACAAATATTCCTAGTAATCTACAAATATAAACGATCAGTACTAGTAACTCATTGCAGTAACTCTACGTAGTTAAGTTTAAACCTACTACCCTTCCGTGTGAAATTGCACAACATTTCATCAGTCTCTGCTCGTCGATCGATCGATCTTTTTTTTTTTCATACACGCCCGATGGACTTTTTTCTCAAAATGCTGTCGATATAATAGGTTTTTTATTTTGTCTTATCTGATATATATTATTGCACGATATCACTCGATTAATTTTTTGCAAAACAGAATATATTACACCTGTAATTACATCATTAAGATAGAAAAAAAAGCAAATCGACAAATCCCCTTTTGAGAATCGACAAACCCGCGCTTGGATTAAACCACCCCCCATGGAAATATTGCTTATCGAACTGATCCAACAACGAAAAAAGAGTTAAATTGATGGATCATACAGCGCAAAATAGTCTATTCACAGTATTTTGTTTTTTTTTCGGAGGGTTGAGCGTCGGATCCAAGCGCGCGAAAGTCGGTGAGTGTGTGGAATGTTTTGTTACGCGCGCGCGAGAGAGCGATCGATTCGCAGCAAAGAAGGAATAATCGTACACCGTCAGCGCACTCCCATATCCAGCACGATAACGTTTTCTTCTATATATATATATATATATATAGCCGGAGATATAAGTGTGTGTGTGTGTGTGTATTTAATTTTTTTTTCCTTGTCACGCCTTTCGCCGACGTACCTCCTCTCACTTTCTCTCTCTCTCTCTCTAATTATTTCCTCATTAAAATCATTCTCAACTGTATAAAATATTCTGAATCGCATCAACAACAGTCACATCGTACATTCGTACAACGTATTTTCATTTTTTGTTTGTTTAGTTATACAATCGTTACAATAGCTATAGTTTATAATATTCACAGCATTTTATCAAAATCTCTTGAAAGCACCAAACCGTGGCGGCGGCTCGCATTCACTCGTGTTTTTTTTTTCTCTCTCATATATATAACTCGCACCCTCTCCAGCTCGCATCGACAATTTCTGTTATTCATCTTTCCCTCTCTGATCAGCGTCTTTGTTCTACGTCTCTCGATTTTCACCGATACTCTTGTATATATAATATATATAATATTTATATTCATATATAATATATACTTCTTCATATATATATTTATATATATTTATGTATATATCGCGCTAAACTGAC
>JAWWMK010000021.1:3906854-3917961 GCA_035047105.1 Galeopsomyia nigrocyanea | reverse complement strand
GGCGAGCCGTAGTGGCCGGCGGCCGCTGCCGCCGCCACCGCTGCCGCCTCCGCGCTCGCGGCCAGATGCAGGCCCGAGGCCGCGGCCTCGAGGCCCAGCTGCGCCTGCAACTGCAGGTGGGCGGCCGCCTGCTCGCGGTACTTCAGCGACTCGAGGCTGTGCGAGAGGATGTGCCGCGTCAGCTTGCTCTGGTGGAGGAACGAGGCACCGCAGTACATGCACGCAAACACCCGCTCATCCATACCCATCAACTCCTGCAACACCAAACAACAATTAAGAACATCAACTTCTTGCTATCGCCATTTGCCACTTTCCATTTTTTTCTCTTTTCATTCTTTGCTTCGATTTTCTTTTCTTTGCATTTCTCGCCTCGATTTGTCTCTGCTCTTTAATCAACGGCACTCCTCGCGTGCCTTACATATCAACATCAATACATTTTCAATCTAATTCAAAACTCTACTTGCTCATTATCTATAGTTTTCATCAGTATTATCATTCATTTCTCTCTTTGACTCTTATATATTCAAATCAAAGTGCATCACGCGACATCATTGTTCATTGTCTTTCTCTTTGCTCCAGCGTTTTGTATGTGCGTGTGTTCATATTGTACTAGCTCTATGTATGTGCCAGTGTGTGTTCTAAATACAGCGTGTTATCATCATTACTTTTATTTATCTTAGAAATCTTTATGATAATTGGAAAGAAAAAGAAGAAGAAGGATCACAGTCTCGAATCGAAGTTTGCTCTTAAACGGGCCTGAGGCTGGGCTGGGATTTTCAGGGTTCTGGGTCACAGAGGTTTATAGGCTAGAAATCGGCAGTGCAGTATCTATAGAGTGGTGTCTAAGAGCGAATTTCGATGTGAAGGTATTTTTTTTTGCGTGTCGTTTCCAGTAATATCTACAGTACGCGGCATTTCATTTACTTTTTCGTTCACCAAATGCCTTTTTTTTTCCCGTGGTGCAATATGATTTTTTCATACAGAAAAGCTTTCAACATCAATATTACTGATGTTTAGTAGAACAAACTATCTATACGTAAGTCTATAGAAGAATGATTATTCTTATAAGATCGGCCAAGAAATAAATGATTTGTGTTTCTATATTTCAGTATAAATAAAATATTCTATATATATAGCATCAAATAAAAATAGATCACTATATAAGTAGAGTATTAATCGTTTAACTTTTTACATTGTCTCTTATGCGCGGAAAAAAAGACTTGGTGAACATATATTTTTCGTATTAAAGGCACTTTTTATTTTTTTACAAAACGCAAGATAAATATGTCGTGTAGAGGTATATAAAATTGGTGTATGTACACTAGAGTGTGGCGAGAAGTGTCTTCTGCCGCGTTTATTATCATTTTACTTTCACTGTATCGTTATTTTTTTTAAGAAAGTTAGACTACTTTGATTTTACGTGACACTTTGCATTTATTTTATTATGTACATGGAAGGTTCACGGCAGCAACACAAGAAGTTGACGCTCATTATTGTTTGGCGCGCTCGCGAGACCGCTTAAGTTACGCGGTCATTTCGTACGTTACTTTCGACTATTACAAACATTTTTCTTTTCATTGTTACAAAATATTACTTTTACAAACAATTGGCTTCGTCGGCGAAGGAAAATGAAAATAATAATAATAATAATCATAGTGATAATCAACAAATGCGTGTATTACAAAATTTTTCTAATTAGTAGGATAAAAAACATTATAGAGTAATAAACAATCGAACAAAAACATCTTAGCAGCAGGAGCCACCCCAAAGTCCAAACTCTTTCACGAGCTCAGAGAGTGAAATAAGCAAAAAAAATTTATCACATTGAAAGTATACAACAAGATTAAACATTAAGCCCAATAACCCAATTAACAATCAAAACCCTTGCGTGTCATGGACTTTCGAACGGCGTCTTTGTTATTGATCTTTTTTTTTAAATCTTTATACTTTTGCAATACGTCACGAATCGGCATGAAATCCGTGACGCATTGCTAGGTATAAATATATCGGAGCAAAGGCAAATTGCATTCAACGCAAAACAGCAACCGAAAGACAAATATATATATAATATAGAATATAATAATATATATGACAATGTGACAAAGTAAGAAAGTAAATGATATATGCGCTGTACGTACTGGATTTATTTATTCTTTAACGACACATGTGAGTGTGTACGAACGGTATGAAGTGTGCACGTGTGTTTTTGTGTGTGGATGCGTGCGCGTTTTAATTTTTTTATTTTCTTTTTTTTAGGATTCGATGTGCGTGTCTGTTGACGAAACTTCTGTAGACGAAAGATCACGAAGAGGATGATTGGATTATGAGAGAGAGAGAGAGAGAGAGAGAGAGAGACAGACAGAGAGAAGCCAATAATAGGTTGTAAAAAAAAATTGGTTTTGTGAAATTGTTCAAAAATTACTGTCATTTTCTAATTAGTAGAAAATATTTATTTCAAATTATATTTTGAATAATAGAGAATGTGCATCAATATCTCATTATTGGCGGTAATCGAAATCGAACGAAAATGACATTATGGCTTAACAATGAAGGTCAACTTCTTTGATAATGGAAAAATAGGTTAAAATATAATTTGAATGTCATTGGATATACTAAATTTCATTTCGCGCTTCGACAATGCTTATCTAACTGTTTAAAAAATTACGCGAACTTCGAAAATTATTAACAAAAAAACTACTCGGCATCCAATTAATCAATTGTTATATTTGAAATAGAAATCAATAAACGATTTTATAATTTTCATCTTCCAATCGACAGGACAAAGGTTGCATCAATGCGTAGATTTTCTCAGGTGCACGTCCATAATGAGTCGTTGCTCATATTCGGTAAAGAGTAAAATTAACAGCAAGGTAAGCGAACGCGAGGCTTTGATAAGAAATATAGAAGAATAGAGAAAGAGATAGAGAAAGAGAAAGAGAGAAAGAGGAAATTGAATGCATATATAGATAACTACAGCAAAATAGGCAGCAAAAAGCGTTGTTAGATGACTTTTAAGTTTTCTTTTTGAGTTTATTTTTAACTTGAAGTAGAAAAATTTATAAATTATTTAGGAAATTTAGAAAAAGAACAGGACCAAAACTTTATATATAGAACGGCTTCAACAACATTTGTTTTTTTTTTTGAACATCTCATGAAAAGTGATGTAATTTTTTTTAAATTAAAGCATTTTGTATCACATAAAATCTGATCAAAAAAATTACAATGAATACGATGTAGGAGGGTGCGCAGCGAACAGCAAAGCACTTGGGTACATGCAGCAAACCCACATGCAATTAATCTTTGACAAAACCGATATACCATAAATAAATACTCTAAATGACACTGATATATAATTATCGAAAAACTATTGAATACAGTTACGTCGATAGATATAAGTGATTATTATTGCATGTTATTGAAATTAGAAAGTGAAATGAGAGATTCGATCGTTTGCGCGCGATTGAATATATCCTTGATAGTGAACTTGTAAGTATATATCAGAGAAAAAAAAAGCTTTGGATGAAAATATTGGCAATTGAGACAGTGATTATAACGCGTGTCGCGGCAGCAATTATATATGCATTGTCGCGCGTCGAAAAATACGCTGCATTATCATCTGCAACCTAACGACCTCACTTTGCGTGTTGTGTCGTGCGATTGCAGATGTGTCAATGCATTTCGAGTCGAGAGACGATCGGTCAGTATATATATGTACAAAAAAAGTAGGTAATATATAATAACAAACAAATATAGTAATAGTGATAATAATACTGACAATAACAATAATGATAATGATAATGATAATAATATTGACTGTATACTGTTATATATGTATATATATAATATTAAATATGTATATTTATGCAGAGCAGAGAGAAATACAAGAACAAGAATAATCGATAAGATATCCAAGTTGAAAAAAAAGGAAAATGCAAAGTTGGCCACTTACCGGGTCGGGGGGTAGCCGGTAGTCGCTGGACATTTCGCTGCTCGCGCTCCGGTCCTCCGTTCTCTCCCAGTCCACTTCCTTTTTCAGTGACTGCGAAAGCACACGTTTCACTCTTTAAATCTCGACGCGCTAATATATCATTGGGGTTTTAATTTGTTTCATTTGAATATTAAAGGTTTAACCGAAAATATGGCGAGTAATCGACGATTCAACTGCAAGGTACGTATCTAGAACGCGAAAAGATTTTGCGTCGAGTGCTGATTGAATATTATAAGAACCGGTAACTGGTAACGATGAAAGGACAGCGATACAAGTAAAATAGATGATGAACTATACTCACGAGTGGCACTTGCTGAACGGGCGGCAGGCCCGAGGGTCCGGCGAGGGGCTCGGTGCTGTGTGGGGACGGAAGCCGGCTCTGGGGAAGGCTGGGCCCGTGGGCGTGGGGCGTAGCACGGCCACCGGTGTTATTGCTGAGGCTCATGTCGCTGGGCCCGCTGTGCGCGGATAGCGGGCTGAGCGAGCCCCTTGTCGTGTCGTCGCCGCAGCCAGCCGGATTGCAACTGGCCGGCGAGTCGGAGTCGCGCCTGGATCTCGGCCGATCCAACGCCAACGGGCCCGGACTGTCTTCCCTCGTCGTCGGTGGCGATGCCGCCGGCGAGTCGCTCACGTCCACCTCGTCCGCCGAGTTGTCGGCGTTGTCCTGATGCTGCTGCTGCAGGTGGTGCAGTTGGTGCTGATCCCTGGGGCTGTGCTCGCGCTCCTTGTCCCGGTCGTGATTCCGACTGTCGCGCTCCCTACTTGAGCGCCGGTGGAGAGGACGCTGCTGCGGCTCGATTTCGTTATCCTGCTGCATCGGCTCCTGTTGATGGTGCGTCGTCGTCGCCGACGTGGCGTTGTTGTTGCTACTGCTGTTGTTGGTGTTGGTCGTGGTACTCGTCGTCGTCGTCGCGGTACTCGTCGTCGTGTGACTGGTATTGGAGGCGGTGGTGTTGGCGCTGCCGTTGCCGTTGCTGTTGGTGGCAGCGGTGGGATGCGCTAGCTGTTGCGCAGCGTTGGAGCTGGGGTTGTTGGGGCTGGAGTTGCTGCTGGTGTTGACGCCTGTAGCAGCAGCTGCAGCAGTGGAGGTGGTGAGTGCCGCCGCGGTCGGCAGAGGCGAGGGCGGCGAGGCGGCGGCAGCGGGCGGGTTGGTAGCGGCGGCGATGGGGGCGGCTGGGTCGTCGTCGGGCGAGTTGTCAACGACGGCCTGGGCTTGGGCGTTGATGTTGGTCATGTCGGCGAGGCCTTTGACCTTGAGGCTCTCGGCCGTCTTGAGGAGGGCTGACAGCTGGCAGTACTCGACGTTGACCTCGCCCTTGTACATGAAGTCGACGAGGGTGCGCAGCTCGGCGAAGCGCACGTCCTTCAGGATGACGATGGGGTGGCGGTTCGGGTGGTCGAGGAAGAGGGCCTGGAAGTAAGACGAGCACGCCGACAGCACGACCTTGTGAGCGCGTATGGACGGGCCCTCCGTGCACGCCAGCGTCACGTCCACCAGCGACTCCGACTCCAGCAGCTGACTGAACACACCCAGCAAGTTGCTCTGATGATTGTTCCACCTCAGGCAGTAATGCTCACTTCCCATGTCTGTTCTGCCCACGACCCTGCTGCAACAGCACAACAACACAACACATTCGACCAATTGCAAATACCACCATTATAACTCTCGGCTACTTTCTCCTCCTTGCTCCTCGCTAATGGGTTAATACGCGATGCGTGATGCATGCGCGAGCCTTAATCATATAGCCAGCTCTCTCGCGCGCATACACACACACACACACACATACACCTCAACATCGCAGCCGCTCGCGGTACTCGCTCTCTTTCTCTCCGTGCTTTATGAGAGAATTTTTTGTGCGTATACTCGTGCTTTTGCACACCTGTTATTAGTTCTACTCACTCTCTATACATCCTATAATTAAGCACGCGTTACAGCCTACATTTGCAAACAAGATACAAATATTTAATCTCAGCGCGTTGTTGCCATTGCAAACTCTTAAAATCTTCCTCGTGAAAGTCAATTTCAAAGTCGCGTCTCCATTATCTTTGATATCATATATATAGTTACGACATTTACATATAATCTATCAAAACCTTTAGCTGCCAATGTCATTTATTAGAGTACTATTATAATGATATTTAATTCGTGAATAGGAGCTACTTTGCAAAATGTGTACAAACAAAAAAGTTGTTAATGTTTTTAAAATAATATTGAGTTATTACACAATTTGTTATCACAAAAGTAACTGTATCGTGAAGGATAAAGGGCATATTTATTTACTATTTTTCACGTGTTCTTTCTTCATTCTCAAAATTATGAAATAAAATATTCAGAAACATCAAGATTGCATAATACTTTCTTTATAATCTTATGAAAATCGATTTTTTGGCATTATTCTTCTACGGCATCACTTATTCAAAAAAATGAAAAAGTTCAATCTTCCGATCATCGACGTGATCTGGAAGAAAGTCAAACGAAAAATTCATTGATTTTCAAATAGCTTAAAATAATGTCCGATAATAAAAGAAAAAAAAAAGAAATAAAAAAACAAAAGATAGCGGAGTTTCGTCAGCGGCAATTTTTAAATGTTATCGTCGCACAGATATACGGAAAGAGCGCGTGTTATAGTAGTAGTAGTAAGCAACAATGTAAAAAAAAAGGCAACAAAGAGAGGCGCGCGCGTGTCTGTATAATGCAGAGGCGGAGGAACGACGACGTATACGTACACACACACATATATACACACGTAGGCGAAACACCTGTTCTGGCTGGATGTGAAGCTAACTGCGGCCTTATCTGTGCTCGGCTCCAGTGGTGCGCGAAGAGAGAAGGAGAGAGAGGGAGAGAGAGAGAGAGAGAGAGAGAGAGAGAGAGAGAGAGTGAGAGAGAGAGAGAGAGGGAAAGAGGAAGGGAGCTCGAAACGACAGCAGCGAGCGCGTCGCTCAGTGCCCTGCACATAATGAATTATCAATCGTGTATTACACGTGGCGCTCTGATAATGTGCCGCTGCAGCCACCGCCGCCGCCGCTGTCGTTGCGAAGTGCAGCTACTCGTGTGTGTCTCGGGCGCTATATGCTTTATCTGACGCACTTTCTCACTCCGACTATCTCCCTCTCTCACTCTACTCTCGTCTCGTTCGCTCGCATGCGCACCCACGCGCTTCACCTCCTCTCTTAACTCACTCGCTCTCCAAGCCACTTGCCGCCACCGCCACCGCCACCGCGCTTTCGATGTTTTCGCCAATTTATCATCGGCCCGATACGCACACCGCGCTCTTTTCGCCTCGCTGTACACAAACACACCCGCGAAAAGAACTTTCTGTCGATATTTTAACCGACGACTACTCTTTTTCTCTCTTTTCCCCTGACATTTTTGACGACGATACCAATATAAGGCTGTCTAACGATTGTACACTTTTATTTTTTTTAACTTTTAAAATTTTTTTTATTTGCCATACGAGCGTATAATAGTTGCGAAGCGTCGATATCGGGAAGAATGTTTTTTTTTTCTTTTATATATTTTTAACGCGCGTTACAACGCGTAAAAGGCTAGAAAGTGCGTAGACACGCTAGATTTGCGTGTGGCAATTCACGTGGAAAATAGGCTTGACAACGGGGACCATATAATTTACACTATACTCGACTATGCTACGATGTAGTTTGGCTTGAGAAGAGAGAGGAAATTGTTTTATTTTTAGCGCTTTATCAAAGTTCTTATATTTAATAAAAGACTGCTTTATTTTGTTATGTAAGCATTTACTTGCAAAGTGCGAATTTGATTAACTGTGTGAAATCGATCAATCGGTTTAATTGAAAAATAAGAGACTACTCCAAATACAATGAATTTCTTTAAATTTTCAATAACTGTCGAAATAATGAACTGAGTATAGGACTATAAAAACGACAGAAATAAAGCTCGATCGAATATATAAGGAAGAAAGCGAGCATCGTCGAAACAGTGGTGTGTGGAAGCGCGCAAAAATATATAGAAGAGCCGACTTATTGATTCTTACTTTAGCGAGCGAGCGAACGGTTGGTTGCAACGCAGCGCGCGTATGTATACATCGGCGCCCGTTATCTCGCGCTCGCGCGTGTTGTTCATTTTTTTTCTTTCTTCTTTCGCTTCTCTTTTACTCTCTTATACTACCTTATATACCTATACGTATACTCGCGTTATTTTCTTCATCGTTGTTGTTTTTTTTTTTCATACACGGCGCCGCTAAAAAGTCTTCAGCCTCGAGCTGCATTGCGCGAGTGGCGGCGGCGGCGGGATGCGTGACCATCAGCGGCAGAAGGGGCGCATGCGTGCATACTATGAGAACCAAGGCGAATTAGATGGATGCGAGTCGCACGCATACTCGCGTGACACATGCACTCGCGATACACTAATTGCGTGCTTCGATTGCCTCGCTCGATTGTTGCTGTTGTTGCACACACACACACACACACACAGGCCGACGACGACGACGATGAAAAAAAAAAACACGCGCCATATTGATTTCATCTTTTCCCTTTTTATTATTATTATTATTTTGTTTTTATTTTGTTGTTTCGAGAAAATTGCACACGATCGTGTGGAAGCACATTTGCCTCGAGCTATTTAATTTGTCGCTCTAGCTGTTTACTTATGCGACGCGTTCAGGGCGCGAGCGCACTCACGTTAGATATATGTTGCCCATGGTGGCGTGACGATTTACCTAGGGATTTTCCTTAAAGCCGCTGACAGGATTTCAAAACGCCACGTGGGATAATAATTGTAATTGCTCACCGGTACGATTTTTTGTTTCTCTTTTGAACGATGAATGAATTTAGTGCGTTATTGACGTCGGAACGAAAGAGTTGAAAGTAAATGACATACAAATGTATGCAAACTTTGAGTTTTCGCTGTAGCAGCGAATTTTCGCTGTGTGTATTTTTAATGTCTCTTCCACAAAGGGAGTATTATACGAGTGAAAAGAAAATATTGCCGAGCTCGCGGTTGGGTAATGTCTCGGGTTGAATGATTATTGCTGGTCAGCGTAATGAAAGATGTCGCCGAGTTGTATGAACTTTTTTTTTCGTATGAACTCGACGGCGAGTACCTACATCCTCGTTTTTTTTCTTTCGAAGTCGGATACTGAGAAAAAATTTGTGCAACTGCTTTGAAAAAGGAAGTGTTACCGTGACACGCTTCAGCTTTATTCGTACAGAAAAAAAAAGATTATTTATAAAATCCTCTCTCACATTTAGTCTTTCGCGGAAGCGATTCGACATTTATAAAAAATTTCGAAGTTTGCTCGGAAAACTTCCACTTTACTATGATTGTTTTACACGACAGCTCGTTACACACCGAGATAAATGAAGCTAATTTGCTTAACTTCAGTTTAATTGAGTTATTTACGCTTGCAAATAAGACAGACGCTTTCCTGCGATGTATAAACTTCACCTTTACTCTCTGCATTATTCATCAAAGACTTCACTTGCAATTGTACGTGTCAACTTGCCGAAAGTATAAAAAATTTAAATCAGTATCGTGTTTTTTTTTAAATAAATCAATATCAAGTAGAGTCGCACTCATCAATAATTATTCTCGTGCGTTACGAAGAGAAGTTAATTTCGAAGTCGTGGTTTATCGATCGAATCAACGTACGCGTGTGTATATACCTATATTCAGATTGACAGATAATTCTCGTAACGAGCTGCAACCAACTTGTCACTGAAATATTAATTTGCCGCACGTGCACGAGCAATCGAAGAGAGAGATTTTTATCTGCAATTATCAATATAACATCCTCTTTCGAAGTAATATACGACAATTTGTTGTACTCCGAACGCTGCGTCGAAGCTAGCGAAATGTCTGTAAATTATTTAATCGAATCGATCAGGTCGCGAGTTGCTCTAGTAAAATTAATACGGCGATCGATAAAAAAAATGAAATTATGCCAGTGGTCGCGAGCAATCAGTACAGGATAATATAATGTAACCAGTTGTATATATAAATCAAGCGCTGTATTATAGAGTCCGACGGGTTTCTCGTTCGACATCTCCGAATGCGGAAAGGAAGGAGACGAGCGAGGAATCACGCACGCAGTGTCGTTCTTGAATCGTGACCTACCACAAACGCACAATGCGCGCACACACACACACACACACACATATATATATAGCGAGTCATACATCTTATCTATCGATCTGTTGCCAACTAGTCACGGAAGTTGAATTGCGCTTGGCGCGCGTACAGACTGCACACACACACACATACACACACACACACACACACACACACACACACACGCGTGAAAACCCGCATCGGACTTTATGCAACTATACGCGAGCATTTACAAAAATGACGATGTACAATGCAGAGCTCTACGCTACTCTTTCATTTAGTTCTCGACTGTATGATGTCTTATAACCGCAGCTAAGAGGTAAATCTCCCTCTCCCTCTCTCTCTCTCTCTCTGTCGCCCTCTCTTGTGCTATAGATCCATTTGAAACAATGCGGCTGAAATAGCTACGGCTAAATCGAGTCATCTGCGTCGAGTATAGTTGAAAACGTATCTTTAAAAGAAAAAAAGTTAGGCCAATCATACGCTAGTTGATCAATTGATGAACGTAAGCAATTTGGCGTGCTATAAGTGCACGTTTGACCGATATACCGCGCACTGTAAGTTTCATGTCTTATTGATTTTGCGCTTGTTGTTGTCGATGAAGCGAATGGAAAGTAGAAGTAGAAAACCATTCTGTGGATTAATTATTTCGATATTTAACATTCAATTATTATTTATAATTGAGCAACACCCATAATTCAATCTTTTTAATCCAGCTTTTTCTTTCATAAATACTGTCATGTTCACGTATCTCTGTATGTAACTGGTAGTTTAGTCTTTTTTTTTAATAATTTAAAGCAAATAACAGAAATACGAAAGTATATAACACGAGTAAAGCTAAAAAAAGTATGATGACATTATGATGGTAACTTTTGAAAACTGCGCGCGCTTTTATACCGCGTCAAATTTCTTTGTATCAATTTGAATGTTACATACTTTGCAATTAAATCAGTGAATTATCTAAGAATTACGATCGGCTGAGGGCTTGGGTTGTTGTTATTAAATGCAGAAAACACGGATCTGTGTTTTCA